>JAOTOM010002736.1:55000-116123 GCA_034440615.1 Ashinkailepas kermadecensis | reverse complement strand
GTTGACGCGTGGTCTTCCTCCCACGCCCGCTTGGGGGACTGGGCTGCTGGGAACTGACGCCAGCAGATGGTCTGGTCTGACTTAGTCAATGCCGACGTGGTTGACTGGTTCAAGGTCGATACACGTATGTCTAATGGCAAGGTGTTGAACGATATGTTAAATGCATGGCTTCTTAACCTTGAAATCATACTGCTTGCATGCAGCATGCAGCTAGTAGAACATCTAAGCCAATTCATGAAATCAGTTACCCAGTTTGCATGGGCCGCGGTAATTCGAATTTACTACCTTAAACAGCGCAGCGTCGCATTTGCCGTCCCATGAAAACGCTCGTCAGGCGTTAACAATTTCTAATTCGGCGCGGGCTGAATTCCTGGCGGCCAAGAAGGATTTTGGCAATGGGAACGGGATTTCCTTCAAATTTACTGTGAAAACAAATACACGACTCATCTCCGTGCCGCATTAGAAAAAGTTTTGTTTTTATCTACTTTCTTGTGGACAATTAAATTGTTTTGTAGGAAGGTGAAGTTCAAGTGATGCTGGGGCTGATGCGAGACAGCCAAAACGTCAATAAGACGCATAGCAATGCGCATGTGAGTTGGTGTTGAGAGCGTAGTTCGAAGTTGTTCGAGCATGACAATTTGAAAGGCACCCACATAGCAAGACAAACTTGTACAATTAGGTATATTTAAACCTTTAAATATATCTTATTAACCACAAATAAAGCAAGAATTAACTCATTCTAGCTGTGGTGATCGTTCAGGAGGTAATCTGATATCAGTACTACGTTATTATTGAATGTTCAAGTTTAATGAGGTGAAAGACAACATCATCGGTGTAGATACTGTTCTACCAGTATGGAAAACTGCCTCTCCGACTTGAAAGATGGGATGTCAGGGCCCCCTCAACCTCCAAATACATGCTTGATATTTACAGTTGGTAAAAATGTTTAACAAATACCCGATGTCTAGAATAAGGCAGTCGAAGTCCGGTTAATTCTTCGGATGTTGGGGCGTACTTTGGCATAGCATCTACCGTGCTTATCTTCTGACGACAAGAGGTGAACAACAAGAGGTGAAGCAAACTGTAATGACGCCATTGTTGCAATCATTGGGAAGGGAAAACCGGGTCTAGTTGATACAATTTTGGCGAAACTCAACGTAACTCATCACTTTGGAGGGGTAGCGAGGAAATAGCTACACCCACGCCAAGCCTAAACCTGGTATCATCACGTTTCTGGGCTTTCCACCAGAGAGCAAATCATCGCGCAACTACCGGTTCATCGACTTACCCCGCTAAGGGGTTAAATTGTTACCGACGATGGGATAAGTTGATACAATGTAGGTTAAGTAAACTACGTTATGAATATAGGTGGTACTAGTTTGTGCCTCTTGAAAGGTCCATATTTCACGCTTACAGCAATAATACTGGTTTGAGTCTTGACTGACCATAGCTAATGGTTTATGCCATTTATGGAATGCTCAAACGTTCATTCCGTAGCTGCACCTTCCTCTCCCCTTCGTTCAGTCGTTTCCATCGGATGAGAAATGGCCGTATAAATATTGCATAAGATATCTTGATACAGCTTTAGCAGACACCATAATACAAATAGGCAGTTATATGGTCATTTTCTTCCATTTCCAATCAACAAAACGTTTAAATAGGCTGCATTTTAGGCATGAATTTAATCGCATTTCACAGTCGCAAAGTTGAGAGAACATGGTAATGATAGCCGACACCTAAAAAATTAACAAGTGGGCGCCAAACTAGAAACTAAGGGTGAAGCAAAGGTATTGGAAATTTACTTTCGCTCCAAAAATGTGTCACAACTTCACCATTCCGCAGTCACGGGTCGAAAGGACTTGGGCTTGTTTTTGCCGCGAGAAGAGGGTGTCGGTAGCAACATGTGCAACAGTAGCCATGGCAACCGGCTTCATGCTTTTTGGAGAAAATGCTGTTGTGTCAACCGTCTCGTGCATCAACTAGACGCGGCCTCCCCTACTTCTGTTGTCACGGTTATTGAATGTGTTTCCATGGCTACCTCGCAAGCTGTCACATTGACTGTGCTATTTGGGTCCTCTTAGACTATGACGTGGAGGCTCGTAATATATTGACATCAGCGCTTACATAATCGCAGGCATCATGGTTTGCTTTTAAAACGCTTCGGAAAGGACATTGAAAACATTGCGATAAAAGGTGTAGGGCTGGGTGTTACGTAGACTGGGACGGTATCTTGTGGTTAGGTTGAGTGAGCCATTCATCTTCAAACAAAAACGCTGGGTATCCCACTATTAATATATCGCCGGACTCTACAAGGGCGATAGTGCTGAAACAAACCTTGCTGGGTTCCAAACAAATCGCGCCACGGCCTGAGAAAATCGTACCAGATCCCAAAAATCGTCTGACCCCATCCTTCCGAAAAATCGCGATGGAACCTGAAAATTGCACGGTGGCCTGAAAGTTTTCACAGAGTCCCGGAATGGTTCAGTTTGTATCAATAAATACCAAGGGAACCCTCGAAATATCGAGCAGAGTTTAAAAATTGCATTGAGGCTTAAAAAATCGATGCACCGGACCTCCAATGTTTGTGTCATTGCTGAACGTGTGGCGTAACATCTGCCGGTGTGCGTCTACCAACGCACATGACATGGCCCGTGTCCAACTGAGGAATTAGGAGTCATTGAAGCAAAGTTTAGGGTCGATCAGTTTGGGTTTTCATAGACGTGTGTAAGCTACGTTCTTGTCGATTAGCAGGCGTGTGGTGCATATTTTGGGAAAGGGGTGACACTTACTATCGCCCCACAAGGTGTTAATGTCCTCGCCCCAATCGTTTGGGACTGTATATTCAAAAGTTATATTGTTTCACTAGATTACCGACGTCTTGTGCTTCAGTCATGATCACCGTATATCAGCAATTGATCATGAAATCCGAAACGTTGGTAATTTCTTGAAATAATAGTCATTCATTTTAAGAACCTTTTAATGGTTGTGAAGACATTGCAAGTTGTATTTTCCTCCCATGTATGCTAAGATCGTATTCGCTACGAAAGCCCGTGTTTGCATGGGCTTTCGTTGGCTTACACGGTGCATCACAATTTGATTCTTTACCTATGATGACACTTCGTTTGTACTTGACACTTACTATCAATACATACTATCAACTACCCCCTCCCTCCCTCGGAATCATGGATTAACTAGTCGTGCGCTGCTTGCCACAGTCTGACTTGTGCTGTCTGATTCGCAGATGCTGGATTGGTGTTGGCTTCCGAAGTCAGTTTAATCAATGTCATTTGTCGCAGATCTGGACACTTGAAAGTCGTCACTCACGTACTCCTCTCCGACCCCATTATCTGTGCCATGTTCCATGCTCGGTTCTTAATTCGAAAATAGTGCATTCCGTGTGAAAAGATATATCGGATTTCGATGTGCCCAATCTGATTGTAGTGTATTTAATTCCATATTTCCTTCACGAGGCATATTCGTTATATTTCTTAACCTATATTGTTTCACAATCGAAGCCTACGTACGGTACATGCGTTGCATTGCGAATTCACCATTCACCAAACCATCATGTATCATGTGCTCAGTACTTGGCAGCCATGCATTGAAGCTAAAAGAGCAGTGTTTGCTAAAAATACAGTATTTGACATGTGTGTGGTAGGCTGGGTTAGATCCCTTGACATGCACGGAGGACTGACGTGCAATCCATCACTACCACCTCCTGGTTAGCTGGACCACACCAATAGGCTGACATTATTTACCGACTAATCGGCAGAATACTTGGAGTTCCGGGAACTTCCAACCCTTCGCCAAGAACCTTGTGGACTTGGATCATATTGACGTTGTTCATGTTTATCTGTCATTACTTGACGTAGCAGCCGTGGTCGCCGGTCACCACCCGCGCGACCACACCATGGGACTGTCGTGCCTGACGGGAGGAACGCAGTCATGCGGGGCTGTGGAGGTCACACTCAGTGTGGGGGTCAAGGTCACATTTAGTGTGGAGTCACGGTCACAACCCACTAGTCGTTTCGTGACTATGTGGGGGTCACTGTCCTTGTGGTCGCCACGGTCACCATCGACTGGTCATTACTTGACTATGCGGGGGTCACGGCCATCCACACATCGTGACGGGACTGTGTGTGGGTCACGGTTGGCACGGGACAGCCGAGGGAGTGCAGTGGTCTGTAGGCTGTCGGAAGACCCTTGACACAGGAGTCCCCAGGTCTGGGGATGTGGAGGCAGATTTCATATTACAATTGAATATTTAGTTTTAAGATAGCCCTATCGTAATGGGGTAATGGGGTTAATGGGGTTAGCCATACACAACACCCCACACCCCACACTCTACGCTATCCGTCAACTCTACCATACCCATCACGCTCGCTCACCTCCAACTCACACTGCTCTGGGTCCATGGCCACATGGGGATACCAGGCAACGGGCGGGCGGGATGAACTCGCTCGTTGAGCGATCGTCCTCCCACCCGCCCCCACCTCCCGGTGCCCCCCCGTGACCTTTTGTCACTCACAAATATATTATACACTCAGCATCTCCAGATATGCTGGAATCACAACACCACACACTGACATCACATTAAACTCTTTCTCTTCAAATTGCCGTATTCCCAACAACACACGCGTGCTCACGAGGTGCTTCTTTCCGGCTTCGAGTCGGACACACTGAACTCACACATGATTACCCCTTTGCCCTCTTTGCCGCGCTCCGCCTTGCCAATTGTGTAATATATGTAACTCTGTCCAACATTTTCTGCTTTCCTGCCCCACATATGATTTGCAGCGTCGCCCTCTCCTCTCGTACATTGTCAAACATCGTCTTCCACTTTCACTGACCATCCTTCTTGGTTATGAGCACCCGGAGCTCCTTGAGCTACTTTTCACCTTATTGCATGGCACCAAATTAGAACAAGTCATTTAAAGCCAAACGCTATCATCCTCTCCTCTCTCATAAGTTACATACATATAGGTTATTTCGTATTAGGTAGGCAGGGACCAATCCACTTGGCCAAAACGGACGGTTCTCCTTATAGATTGCGCTTGATTTTTTTGCCTACGTGTTATCCAAGCAGCTTGATTTCCACTTCTCAGGTTTTGTCCATGCTCTAACTTAAACATAAATATATACATTAATGGTCGAGCCTGACACCCACGGCTCGCCCTGGGCGACGGGCCTGGCGTTTCGTTTCAGATGCTATGAAGGCTGTGAAGCTGTCCAACATCAAAATGTTCTACTGTTTAATATGTATGTATGCATGTTCATATGTCTACCCGTATGTTATGTATATACTGGCCCTTTACGCCACGTTCTTTGTTTGCCGGCGTCTCTAATCTTTTCCTCTTGCCTGTTTTATATCACCGGATGTCACATAAGCCGGTTTAACGTAACCATTTCTTTAACGTAGCAAATATCTAGCGGATCGCACTTTGCCTCTGCTAAAGACAAGAAAGGCCACCGAACCGGAGGCCATAACCATGTGTTCTTTTTTGGACCGGTAGCGCTATTATTCGACTACGGATGTGCTTCAATGCTCCAACTAATTTGTGTTGGGGGCCCAGCACACTTTTGAGACCTGACTCTTTTTTTTTATAGAGTTGTGTGGCTATTTGTGCACAGACAGTATTTTTGAAATACCGGCGCGTTTTGGAGGACCCCGATGTGCTTACTTAGTACCCGGTCCTCTTGTTCGGCCCCAGCCTATGTTTGAGGTCTTATGTGGTGGCATGTCCCTGGTGTGCTTTGAGGGTCTTCGTGGTGTTTTTTTTACTAGAGTTCTCTGTGTGTTTATTTAGAGCTGCAGCGTAAACTCTACGTCACTGCCATTTTTGGCAGGTCTCGGTACACTTGGGGAGGGTCTCGGTGCATTTTCGGCCTCCAGTTGTGCTCTTGGGGTCCCGTAGTTTATTGTGGGCTCCTGACGCACACTTCATGGATACCAGCACGATTTTGGGGATCCGGTACAATATTTCGTGGTCCAGGCGCCACTTTTCGACGCAAAGTGAGTGGTTCCGGGGGACCCAACGACCGTTTTCTAGGCTGGACGCAATTTTCGGTGACTTCTTTTTTTAACAATCCCAGTCTCGGCCTGATTTTTTTGTCACGGCGTCATATTTTTTGGTGTCCCGACGCAATTTGTTTGAGCTACGCTAGGTTTTTTTCCGGGACCGTAGGCTTGATTTTGTCGGGTCCCGGTACGATTTTTGAGGTCACATTGTACCAATTTTTTGGGAGCCCTGAGGAAATTTTTGTATGCCCCGATCCAAATTTTGGTGAATACCGAGGGGAATTTTGGGTTCCGGGTGCGATATTTGCGGGCATTGGAGCGAGTTTGCCGGTCGCGTTATACTCATCTGGGCCTCAGCGCGATCTAAGCGGCCCCCGGCAAGATATTTTTGTTTGTGTGTCCGCTGTATTTATTTTGGACCTCCTACAATAATTATGGGGTCCCGACACAAAGTTATGGGGCCCATAATGATTTTGGGGACCCCGGCGCAATTCCTGGGAGCTCACTCCTTCAGGAGGGGTATTTTCCTCTTTTGATACGGCACTGCGGCTGCCCTACGAGTATATTTATTTTAGCCGATGGTAACCTCCAGAGTAGAATGGCCCTTCGGATAACTTTAGTTCTGGACCTATTGTGAATTTTCCGATGTTCGGGTCGATTCAATGGAGTCCCTTTGTGATTTTTCGGGGTCAACTTCTATTTCGTCTATGTCCCCTGCGTGATATTATTGGGCCCCGGTACGATTCTTCGGGCTACCGCTGCATTTTTTATGTGCCCCAACACTGTGATTTTCCGGGCCGGACGAGTTTGTTTGGTGTGACGCAATTTTCGTGGCCAAGAAGAGTGACATTCTGGGTATGAATTGACTTTTGGGAAACCAGCTACCGCTTTGGGATTCCGGCGGAAATTCTAGGCCCACAGTGTGATTTTCAAGGGTAGCGAATCGACATTTTTGGTCTAAGTTAATTTTTTGGGGCCCCGTCGTCATTTGTTCGGATCGCTATCGCGAGTTTTAGTGGCCCCGGCACGTTTGGGGTAGAGGTGGGGGTGATGGGGGGTAGCACGTTTTGAGGGCTTTCGGAGCGATTGTTGGGCCACGAGAGTAATTTTTGATGTCCGGATTGTTTTCTCATTGCCCCGGCTTCATTTTTTGGAGATGGTCCCGATCAGGGTTTGGGGCCCCGGCGAGACCTGTCGAGCTTCTAATGTGATTTTCAGGGGCCCTGGCCCGACCTATTGGTGTCCCCCTCGTGATTTTCAAGAACCAAGACACGATTTTTGGCGACCGCCAACGCGATTTAAGAGCTCAACTACGAACTTTTAAGGCCCCAGCGTGATTTTCAAGGGCCCGGTCTGTCTTTTTCGGGGCCCAGCGCGAGGAGATGAGTGGTCTAAGGGTAAGATCCTCGTCTCACAATCGATAGATTATGGGTTCGAGTCTCACCTGTCGCTACTCTTCGCCCGCGACCAATCGGCGCGAGGGATTGGCGACGCTACATGACTCAACGGTCGACGTGTCGTAAAAAAAACAATAACCAGGCCCCAACGCCATTTTTTCGGGCCTCGGCGATACTTTTTAGCACCCATCGTCATTTCAGGCCCGGCCCGCACATTTGAAGCCCCAGCGTGACTTTCGGGCGGTCCGGCGTGAATTTTCAGTGGCCTAACGCGACTTTTCAGGGTCCTACCTAATGTGATTTGAATAAGACAATGGACACACAGAAACTCAATGAACGGAAATACGACGACGACAAAAATAAAAATAAATGGGAAAAGAGCGACGGATGGAAAATGGAAAAAAGAAAAGAAGAGAACTTGCGATAACCAGCAGTCAGTTACGCCAAAATTTGCACGGCGGAGTAATCAGTGGGCTCTGGCGATATTGCGCTCGAATAGTACTGTATGCTCCATGCATCGGCGGTTCACCGTTGCCGGCGGACATAGCAATAGATGCTTAGTAGATAGATACATGGATGCAACACATAATTCATGAAAAACAAAACTGCATTAATAATCGGGGTACGTTGGTACATCCACTATCTTACCCCAAACCACCCTTAAGAAAAGTACCCCAAGCCGTCGCGGCCTGCTTAGAACGACCTAGCAGAGACGGCAGGCTTGTTTGTGGTTATCACTATGGTAGCAAACTTTCCCCTAGCCGTCGCGTCATGTTTAAAACGACCAAGCGGACATGAGTAAGCTAGTCTGCGTTTATCATAATGCTGCATCAAGTGCCGAAACAGCCCTGGCGAGAGGACAAATCTGAACTTCAATATCAATTTCAAACCTAAAATAAAAGCTACAACGCGAAAATAGATCGGAGCTTGTGACTGTACGCATAACACCTAACCAGCTTTAATATGTTAATAAGCTTCAATCGGTCATACATGAGAGATTCATCCCAGGACAGCTCGGAAAAGTAGTCCGGCCTGGTGATCGTTCACTTAGAAGAGCAGAGCTACTTCGCGTAGCATCTTTCAATCGCATAGTGAGTATATGTTACCCTTCTTTCCAGGATATGTGTTGTCGAATGGCCATTCCGTCAATTTCGCATTATATGATATATCCCCTTAATGTTACACCAATATTTTCAAGTCATCAAATAACTATGTCCTTCATACTCGTTTTATGCAGTCAATTTCACCCATATTCTTCAGTGCGCCCTGATTGGGACCAAGTTTGGTTTTAATCTTCGTGAATGTTTTCCCAACACATATATTAAAAACCAAATTAATCGTGCACACTGAAGATGTTCAGTTAATTCATTCGAGTCCATCTGATGAAGCGACAGTTGAAAATGCTCGTGGAGTAGGCACTCTGCAGCCGCCAATGTTTTGTTTGTTGAAATCAGCAAAACGATTAATCTCAATATATCTCATTTTGTTCCCAGAAGGTCGCGTCAGCGCCAGAGACGACCCAGTCTAAATTTTTGTCAATTAGTTCCAAAAACGTAAACATTCCCCCTATTCTTCGGTAACAGCACTTGGTGTGATAGTATACAAAACTTTGACTTGGGAATCATACGAATTCCTGATAATAAACCGTCACTATGCCTGTATCTATGACCTACCCAAGTTCTCACAAAACGTACCGATAATCTAAAACAGCAAGTTATTCGCAGCATCGTTTTCCCAACTTAATTTACATCATGAACGTTTTGAGGGAACTATAGCCAGGGTGCTGTAGGAGTGAACAGTAAATGGATGCGTGTTAGTTCGTAACGTATTTTTTCCTGTTGCTTGAGACACAAGCATGTAAGGTAACTAAATATATCGATGCTGATACTGATGCGGATGCCAGATATAGGGCAAAGTGATAAAGGTAGAGGAAGAGAGAATATAAGAAGACGGGAGATGGCCTGTATAGATGGAGGATTCATTGGAGAGAGGGACACGATAAGCATACCAACATTGTTGGGAAACTTGAATAGTTCATTTGCTTCGTCCACATTCAGAAACACTGGCGTTTGATCTGTTTGTTTCATACTTATTATCAAGCTAAACAGCATTTTCATACGTCTGGGCATCTCCAGAAATTATCTCCCAATGAATTTGGTAATGTTGTATTGCATAACAAAAGCGCCATGCCAAGATATAAAGGGTTATTATCGACACTGTGTGAGTTCAGAATTCGGACCTTGCCAGGTGTTCATTTGAACATGGATGAACGTGGATCATTTGAACGTGGATGCGTCACCCATAGGGCCTAAGAATGCTCAACATACTGCATACCATTGCTAAACCATGCGGCGAACCACTGGTTGTCGATGCCGCACCACCCTAACTTCTCCACGAGGCTGTGCTCTACGCTGTCAAATGCGTTTGAGGCAGTAGCGCAACCAGGGGGGGCAAGGGGCCATGCCCCCACCCCCGAAATTTGTTGGGGCCCGCTCCGAGCCTGGGGACCGCTTCGCGGGCCCCTGGCTTTACCTGTGGCCCGCCTCGGACCGGGGCCCATTTTGATTCAGGGGCCCGCATTGAACCAATAGCTCGCTTAGAACCAGGGGCCCGCTTCAACCTGGGCGTCTTGAACCCTTCAACCGTCTTGAACCAGGGGCTCTCTAGAACCAGAAGGAGGAATTAATTCAGAATGAGGGTTTAGGTCAGAATGAGGATTCGGTGTTAAAGAGGTATGTTCGGTGTTGCACGTATACATATATTATATTATTTATATAGGAGGAAGGGGCACGTAAAGGAAAAGTGCTTTTATTTCTGCGAAGTTTTACAACCATGGGGCCCGCTCAAAAGTAAGTGCATGTTTTCCGCAGACTTCTTCAAAACATGAGGGGCCCGCTTGCGAGGGGGCCCGCTCTCCAACCCTGCCCTCCCCGAACTGGAATCCTAGTTGCGCCACTGGTTTGAGGTGTCTGCAGTAACTAGTGACATCATCATGTCTTTGTAAACATTGCTGGTCGCATATATTACAGCTGAAGGATTGCCGCCTTCGTCGATATGTCAGGGCGGAAGCCATACTTTGCGGGCATAGAATATGCAGACTAGATACATATTGCAGCATTTGTGTACATACTACAAGCACACAAATCCTAGCCACGACCAGCAATAGCGATATTCGTCGATAGTTCCACTGTTTAGCATCGTCGCTGCCCTTATCTATCGGCACTATTGTAGTGGGTTTTCCAGTTTACAATGCTACTATTAATAGCATGCCGTAGGTCCAGCAACAGTAAGTCACCTTAAGCATGGTGATTATAATGCTGTCGGCACCGCACGCGCGTGACGATCCCATCCGCCTCAGTGGGGCCGACAGCTACGGCAGCGCCGCAGGGCGCGGGCGCTGCGAAAGCGCTCCGCTGCAGAATCAAGGTCGGCGTGGTGGCAGCAAATTTGGCGCGCCGCAGACGCTGCGTTTTCTCAGTCCTTCCACAGACTGCTAGTCAATGGCGTCACCAGGGAATGACCAGCCGCCAAATTGCAGGTGGATAAAATGCAAATATTGTGCGAGTATCACAGTGCATTTAACATTTTAAGCCAACCGTGGGCTCAGATACAAATAGGTTTGAACAATGTGTGCGTCCTCTCCATCCGCCTCTACTCCTCATATTAGTTTCCCACGGGACGGCAGCCGGTTCCCGAGCTATGGAAGGCTAACAATACCGGCACACGAGTTCGTTTTCAATAGCATCATCCTGCCATCTAGCGGGAAATATTGTTACCTATGCTTCAGCGTTCAATCTCACGACATTCATTCATTATTCATTGTTCCAAGACCGTGCTGCTACCTAGCGAGAGCAAGCTGAACCTATGCTTCTTGGACATCAGAATTGAGAGTAGATCTTCTGAACAATTCCGGGCCAAGAGTAGATCTTCTGAACATCCAGTCCCGAGAGTAGATCTTGTGAACACTTCCATCCTCCGAGTAGATCTTCTGAAAATTTCAAGCTATCAGTAGATCTTCTGAACATCCAGTCCCGAGAGTAGATCTTGTGAACACTTCCATCCTCCGAGTAGATCTTCTGAACATTTCCAGTAGTAGATCTTCTGAACATTTCCAGCAGTAGATCTTCTGAACAAGTGAGGCTTATTTGTAGATCTTCTGAACATTCCAACCTGAGAGTAGATCTTGTGAAAATAGATCTTCTGAAAGTAGATCTTGTGAACACTTTCGTCTTCGAGTAGATCTTCTGAACAATCCAGTCCTGAGAGTAGATCTTGTGAACATATCCCTCCTCCGAGTAGATCTTCTGAACATTCCGGGCCAAGAGTAGATCTTCTGAACATCCAGTCCCGAGAGTAGATCTTGTGAACACTTCCATCCTCCGAGTAGATCTTCTGAAAATTTCAAGCTATCAGTAGATCTTCTGAACATTCAGATCCGAGAGTAGATCTTGTGAAAATAGATCTTCTGAAAGTAGATCTTGTGAAATAGATCTTCTGAAAGTAGATCTTGTGAAAATAGATCTTCTGAAAGTAGATCTTCTGAACGTAGATCTTCTGAAAGTAGATCTTGTGAAAATAGATCTTCTGAAAGTAGATCTTCTGAAAATAGATCTTCTGAAAGTAGATCTTATAAGCTTCCCCCGCATCGATCATGCCAGAAAGTCAATAATGTCCCACAGCTTCATGTCAAAAGGTACAAAATGACAGGGTTGGATATGTATAAAAGTAGTCGAGTATGGCATCGGAAGGCAGCTGATTTTATGCAGGTTGATTTGAGACCATTGGAAATTAATTCGCTAATGTAGAACATCTGATATACAATTAAAAGTAATACAATCTGATAATTTGAGACACAAATCCTGGAATTGAGTGGGAAAGTAACAGGGTTAAATATCTATAAAAGTAGTCGAGTATGGCATCAGAAGGCAGCAGATTTTATGCGGTTTATTTAAGACCATTGTAAATTAATTCGGAAATGTAGAAAATCTGATAGACAATTTAAAGTAATATAATGCGATAATTCGATATGCAAATCCTGGAATTGAGTGCAAAAATGACAGGGTTAGAAAACTATACAAGTAGTCGAGTTTGACATCATAAGGCAGCGTAGTTTATACCGGTTTATCTAAGACCATTGGAAATTAATTCGGTAATGTAGAACATCTGATATACAATATAAAGTGATGCAATGTGATAATTTGGGACACAAATTCTGGAATTGAGTGCAAAAGTGACAGGGTTAAACCTTCATGGAAGTTATTCAAGATGATATAATAATGTAGTACGTTCGATTTTCGTTTAGTTAAGAACATTGGAAATTGTCAGGATATCACACAGAACATGTATGACACGTGTTTATCACAAGATATTGAGTGGCCAATTGCTCCCATTTCACTTTAAGGGCAAAGTGACAGGATGAAATGATCTGATAATAATACGAATTACACGTCATAAGAGAGCTTGCTTCAATGTTGTTTAAATTGGACCATTGGAAATTACTTGCACCTCGTCTAGAAACCAGAATATAGCATTAATAAAAGCAAGCCCACTCTGGTGGTGTTCCTTCACAAACCGACCACCAGAGCGACGCCACAGGTATTATGTCCGCTTATGACGCCTAACGGATCAGTCACAATCCTGCCAAGATCAAAATACACCTTCGAAAGATCTAATTTAAGCAATCTTGGTTTCCCGAATGCTGGTTGGTTGCATTCCCAGCTCCGGTGTTCGCCTCAACATACTAGACAGAAACATTGCCTTGATTCAGAGATAATCGTGTATTGGAGCCTACTTGCGTCAGTTAATAGTGCGATAGTCATAAGCGCCAAGCACCTCAAAATTATTATGGATCCAAAAAACTCCATGATACCGAATTCCAAAGGAATTCCATGCCAAACCATGAACGGAAACAGACCAAAATATGTCGGAGCTTTCCCAGAAACCAAGAGTAATACAACAACAAAGGGCATGAGTAGCTGCCTGTCATCCACGCCAGTTGTGGGCCAATTTAGCCAATATTTATGCCTAGGCACGTCAACATGCAAATGCAAATTCCATTCCTACATATATTTTTAAAGGAGCAGTTCTGACTGCGCTTGGTACGTCCCGTGCTGCGGACGAGGGTGACCGTCTGCAGGTCGCCACAAAACGCTGCCACGCTCTCGCGGCCATGGCCGCCACGTCGCGCACCGTCTGCACGATGAAGGTGTCCTCCAGCACTTGACGGAACAGCGCGTCGTCGGTGCCGACCGATGACGTCACCGGAGTACGGAGCAGCACGCAGTGGCCGTGCAGGCCACTGCCCTTGGTGGCGACGAAGCCGGTGGTGGAGTCCTGCAGCCACTGGGTGACGTAGTCGCCGGCCAGCGAGGTCCGCTGCACGGTGTCCAGCAGCAGGTCAGACGGAACTCGCACTTCTGCGCACCAAACAAAAACACATTAGACGTGCATGCGTGACGTTTTGCATAGCTGGTGTAGTGCCCTAACACGACTAATAGATACTGAACCACCACCACGACCCACTCGGGCGCTACCAGCAATTGATCATTCAAGCACTGCTTCGTAAATGATACCCCTCCCTCTAAGCCCTCCAACCGGCGATGGTGCCCCACAGAGTAATATGAATACATTTGCCCTTCTAGAAAGACCAACAGGAAGTGTTCTCCATCCATCCCATCCGAATAAAAATGCAACAAAAAACTGGGCGTTGCAATGGAATTGACCGATTGGACAGCCCAGAGACATTCAAGCGTGCCAACACGACCACCTATTTCCATCAGACATCACCGTTAGCATGACGAAAGAGGTCGAGGAATCTGGTTCCTGGCTTTGGTATCTCGTAATAAGAGGCGCAAAATCCATCTATGCCAAGGGTGTGGGAGGCAAGGCTCATTATATCGATGTAAATGAAACACAATTGTTGATTTGCAGAAAACCCTGTGTACCGTTCTCTGTAGACAGTGCAAGTCACCACGTGACCCTGTATGGTGTTCTCCGTAGACAGTGCAAGTCACCACGTGACTCTGTGTGGTGTTATCCGTAGACAGTGCAGGCCATGACGTGATCGTGTGTAGTTTTCTCCATAGATTGTACAAGTCACCACGTGACCGGACGTCAATATTTCCCGATAAAGCGGATGGCTGACGGTGAGCTAATGTCATATCTATAGCCTAACCAGAACATTGGTTGACATGACAAGTCGATTTAAATGTTTTCCGTGAACTTGAAAGCTTTGCGTTTCATCATTCCCCGTGCACAAATCATAACAAAGACGTGCTCGAAAGATTTCACACCGCATATTTCGGTATCTTCGGAAAGTAACTGTGCGCGTCGTACTATGGTTCCATTCACAGTTCAAGGTTTAGATGGGATCAGATTGCTGCATTACTTTGAGATACTTATGTGACAGTTCATGATAAAGAGCTACTCATAAGTCGAAAAAGGTCATCCGAAGGCTCGCTTAATGGCATCAAGTGACCTTCAAAAAGCCGATGACTTACATAAGAAAGTTACCTGAGCTGCCCAATAGCCAACCGCATCGAATGTCGCCAACTTGCGATAAATAAGTGACGTGAAAGATAGTACCATAACAGTCAACTAGAGTAGCGTACTAAATACAGTAGTGACCTCTGAAAAGACATCTCGACCATGCGGCGTGTCACATCAGAAATTAGGACGAATGGACGAACTGATTACATTTCTTACTCACCGTCGATGACAAGACCTCCTTCCCTAGTTCATTTCGTGCGCAACAGCTCATGTGAACCATGCATGCGTGTGCACACTTGTGTGTTATTTTGTTGTTGTTTTTATTTGGAATACACGTGCTAGGTGACCTTCCTCGGGTAATTGTGTCTGTAGCAATTTGATTTCCGGACCGTTCGCCGATCGCCACCGATGTAGCGAGGGTGTGGCCTTGGCAACTACCTATCGCGAAACGTCATGTTTAATGACATTTTATTTAATTTGATTTCATTTCATATTATTCATCATTTGATTTCATCATTTCATTTTATTTTGATTCGCGAATCACATTTTAATGACAATAAAAGCACAGCGACTTGCATTCGTAGCGCACACAACTTACCGTTGAACTGCTCCAGATCGTGGCTGGAGACCGGCCCAGTGAGACAGAGGACCGCGGCCACGATTGTGATTAGCTGAAGAGGTCCCATCTTGATGAAGAGCTTGCAAGGCCTGTAACCCACTGCCGGTCTTGTGCGATATATATACTGCTGACCGGTTGCAGTCAACCACAGCAAACTTTCCAGATTCGGCCGGAATTACAGCACATAAAAACTGTGGGGCTTACTGGAGGTGACCTCTGGTGCTTTGAAGGCTGGGCTGAGTCGTGTGGACTGCCGTGTGCAGGGTTGTAGGCGACACCTGACCCTTCGGTGGCTGACTGAGTCGTGTGGACTGCAGTGGGAAGAGTCGTAGTCAACACCTGGCCCTTCAGTGGCTGGCTGAGTCATGTGGACTGCCGTGGGAAGAGTTTTAGGCAACACCTGGCCCTTCGGTGACTGGCTGTCGGACAATCTGAAGCCCTGGCGTCCTAACACAAGGATGTTGCATTTCAGTAAATTGCATGAGTTTATGTGAGCTCGGTGGTGTATTTGTTCCCTTGGCTTGTGATGGTGAACAACTGCTTTGATCCCAGCATCTGATCACTGCATGTGAGGCAAAAGGAGCTACTTGTCACATGTCATCGCTTCCAGGTGTGAACTAAAGGACACTTCTGCTCATCACGGGCGCCGTACGTTAATAGTCCCACCCCTGACAATGCGAGTCTCAGATATTACCGAATTTAAAGGATGTTCTGTAAATGTGAGGGATCCATCTGGTAGACTATTCTGTGTCACATTCCATCCACCTGGGCCATAAATCACGTTAAAAAAAACAAGACATTACACGTATGCCGCACAGCACAAGTTTAGTTACCATATACTGAGCGACGGCAAACCGACTTGTATCTCGGCAACTATATGAAATATTAGTGGTAGATTTTCTACAACGAATCTCACTGAACATTTCGGCGTCATTGTATGGTTGGTTCATGTTTTACGCTCTCATAGCTTTTGTGCAATTTCGTGAAGCATGCATCTCTGCTTCGCCGTCATCTCCCCAGTCGTTCTCTCCCGAGTGCGTGCCTGCCTGGCTCCGCCCACCTGCGGGATCTTCATTTGGTGTGGTGTCCTGTGTAGAGGTTATCACGCAATCTGATCCTGTCGTGTTTTCGACAGTTAACTTAACATTCAGTTGACATAAATGTCACATTCGACTACTTTTATGTTAAGTGAAGAAAATGTTGGCTCGTGTTTATGCAATGTACATTGGCCTGAATCGTGCAGAGCCTAATTTAGATCAGCATTGGTGATTGTCGGCTTAAGTTCGACTTAAGCCAACATGATCGGTTCCAGCTGATAACGTTGTCGGATTTGAATTGCAGGCGGCTTGATTTTCCTCGTGGTTTCCTGGGTTTTCCCGTGAAATGTATTGAAATATTCTGTATTTGGCAGCGTCACGTGTGCTGCCATCTTTCCGTTTCCAGTGCTGGTGAATTGGTGTCCACCGCGTTGCCTTGCCAACCATTGGTGGTGATAGTCACTGAAAGCTCTCTTGATTTCTAATTTGATACGGTGATGTTTCATTATTAATTTTATTCTTTCCCACTGGCCTTGCCACTTTGTGGTGGGCTCAATTGATTAAAGCGGTTTCTGTATGTATGATATTACAGTTTGCGTTTCGTCCGCGCTGGATAATCAGCGATTTCCGTTGCAAAGTCTATAATAGGAAGCTACAGGTGACCACTGCCACTTTCTCCCTTCTTCTATGCACAGCAAGCAATGCAAATGGGGGAGATATTATGAAATTCTGATGCCATTCCCCACAACGCTGGCTGTGTTTGGAAAGAGGTTCACCAATCCCATTCGGTATGACCCTCGCCAGGTACATCTCATTTTTCAGCTGCCACTGGCAGCTATATTGACAAGCGTGATCATTATATGGATATAGTGAATACATTGACACTGACCAATGGTCTTGACCAGTGGCGTCGCCACGAAATTCTTCCAGGGGGGGGGGGCAAGGTCGGAAGGGGGCCTCCTGTTCCCCGAAAGGGGGCCTCCATTGTGTTAGGGTCTCATATTGTTTTCAGGTTCTTACTATGGTTCGAGAATGGGGAACATGATTTCATATTGGTGTTTTGTTTGTTCTTGGCATGGTGCATCATTTGCTCAAAACGCAATAGCACTAATAATTTTCGCTGAAAACTGGGTAATACCAGGGTATAAATAAGTAATATTTGGATAAATACATAAATGCCAAAACAAACCAACGTCTCAATGCTTTCTCGAATCTTCCCGCTGGCCTCTAGATTGCAGCGAGCTGGCGGGGCTGGTGGTAAGCATATCTTACAGGTATCTGCCATTGATCAACCCACTTTTAAGTCCTCCAAGTCTAACTGAATATAGCTAGATTCATCACTACTGTTATTTATTACCACCAGCTTGATGTCATAAGCAAAGCTTGAACGATCATTTCTCAGTCATAGGACGACAATTTCGCAAAGGTGACAACGAGAAGTGGATTGCATTGGTTTTCTGAGCGCCATCTTAAGAATTTGTTTATTTTTATAACATTTGGTGCTGGCTGCAAGGCAACTGTCACACGAGCTAAAATATATCCTCAGCGAATAAATTCACGGCAAGAACAAGCATTGAACAACCATGCATAAATGACAATGCAACAATGCAACAATGTCAGTGCATACATAATCCAAACCTTCAAATTCCACGCCGTTACGCCCATCGTTTTCGCTGTGCTGTACCGTTTTGTAAATGACTGAGAAGGTATGGCAGCTGGGAAGCTCTAGTCATGCAGGCTGTAATAACAGAAAAGAAGTTTGTTGGAAGAAAATGCATTTAAAACATCTTTCATCCCATTTTATATCGGGCATGGATGTTGTATTGTATGCTTGTGAGGGGTAATTTGTCCCCTCAATGTTGGTTTTGCCCCATGGGCGTATGTTTCGGAAAATTATTGAGGGACCAGTGGAGTACCTATATTTGGGTCAAGCAGGAGGGGGAAACGGATTTGCAGGGGAGGGGGGGAGGCACCTACGCCCATTAAAAAGTCCTTGGATTTCGACCGCTATTTTGTCAAAGGGGACATTTCGAAATAATATAATTAGTCATCAACTAAATTGTCCTGTGGAGGGGCCTAATCTACCACTATGGTTTCTGATTGGTCGGATTTCAACCCTTACTCCACCACCCAGTTCTAAGGTTTTCTTTTAGTACCTTGATAAGTTACCTCACACTGCTGAAATTACACCTATACCACAAAACCGGATCGGTATCCCAAAAATTCAAGCTGGAGCCCTCCAAAAAAGGAGAGATTCCAACAAATAAATGTCCGGATCAGGAAAATGGCTCTGGAGCACCGAACATTTTTCTCCAGATGCCTTCAAAAATTGCGTATTGCAACGAAAAGTATGCCGGATCTCGAAAAATCGAGGTGGGATGCAAAAACATGGCGCCAGAGGCTCCAAAAATCAGGCCGGGATTCGGACATAAAACCCAGAAAAGATCCACATAAAATCGCGTTGAGCACAGAAAGCTGGCGTTGGGTTCCCGGAACCACGCGCCTGGGCGCGATAAGTCGCGCTGGGACCCAGAAAAATCACACCGAAGCCCCAAAATCGTACTGGGACCCCACAAATGTACATCAGAAGCCCCAAATATACACAGCCGGACCCTAAGAGTACAACGGCGCCCGAAAGTACAACTAACCTTCCAAAGCGCACTAAGTCTCCCAAAAAGCGATAGGGCCTTAAAACATGCGTTGCAGCCCTAAATAAACATGCTGGGAGCTGGAAAAAAATACACTGCAAGCTCGCAAGGCGCACAGGGGCCATGAGAACGCACAAGGGCCTGAAAAAGAGGCTGGGCCACAAAAGACAACATGGTTCCAAAACGTACAAAACGACCGGGAGCTAAATAAACACATCAGGATCTTCGAAAACGCCCTGCCACGTAAAACATACTCGGTGCACAAAAAAGCAACAAATCCCTAAAACGAGCTGTGTTTCGAAGATGTATTAGGCCCACAACTTCAATTTAAAATGTATTACCCACCACTTTAAAATACAAAATTTCACAATTTCAGGCATTCCAGTTCATAGCACCCGGTCGCCACGACGGCAACGTCAGTGCACGTGCACACCCATCTTTCGTATTCGGTGCATTCGCCACACTTCGTGCGATGCTACGGCCTCCGCGAGGGCTTCTGCGTTTTGCTAATTGCTGCCACATGATACAATTGCGCCATATTTGACGTGATGGAATGCTTCGTATGGGCGTTCGCTGCGAAAAGTCGATTGATTAAATTCGATCATTAGTTTCCTACTTTCCACATTCCCTGGTAGTTATGAAATGCGGTTTCCGCTGAGGTTTGATGCACTTCATATCTTTGCTGCTATCCTCCCAGATTGGCTACCGAACCGAGGCCCTGCCTCAGCATTCTTTTTTGGACCCATTGCGTCTTTCTTGCTCTATGATTGTGTGTTATGGCTCCAATCCATTTTTGTTAGGGGCCTAAAACATTTTCGAACCCCCTGCTCGTTTTATGGTTGGTTGCATTTTTGCGCACCGAGGTTTTTTTGACGTGTCAGGGCGTTTTCGAAGACCCCGATGTGTTTATTTAGCGCCCGGTCTTTTTGTTTGTTTTGGAACCATGTTGCCTTTTGCGGCCTCAACCACTTATTCAGGTCCTTGTGCGTTATCATGACCCCTGTGTGCCTTGAGAGCTTCCGGTATATTTTTTAGACCTCCCGGTATGTATATTTATGGCTGCAACGCATGTGTTAAGGCCCTGTCGCTTTTGTGAGACTCTGTGCGCTTTGGAGGGCCAGTTGTATTTTCGGCCCCCGTTGTGCTCTTAGGGTCCCGATGTGTCTATTTTGGGCTTCTGACGCACAGTTGTGGGGCCCCGGTACAATTTTGGGGCTCCGGTACGATGTTTCTAGGTCCCAGAGAGGCTTATCGCGCCTAGGCGCGTGGTTCCGGAGCCCCAACCCCAGCTTTCTGGGCTCAATACGATTTTTGTGAAGCCTTCCTGATTTTTTAAAAGTCCGAATCCCGGCCTGATTTCTCGAGCCCTTGGCGCCATGTTTTTGTATCCCACCTCGATTGTTCGAGATCCGGTTTGTTTTTCGGTGCCGTATGCAATTTGTGAAGGCATCTGATAATATGTTCGGTGCTCCAGAGCCATTTTTTTAACCTGGGCATTTAGTTGTTGGAATCCCTCCTTATCTGCAGCTTGATTTTTTTCGGATACCGATCCGGTGTTTGTGGTTACACTGTGCTTACGTGTGGCCCAAGACGCCAATTTTTGAGAGCCTCGACGGGACTACCGATGGGAATTGTGGGTCCCGAGCGCGATATTTGAGGTGCCTGGTTCGAGTTTGTCTGACGCGTTGTATTTAGCTGTGGCCCCAACGCGATGTTGGCGGTTCCTGTTGCAATTTTTTGGGCCTCGGAGCGAGTTTTCCGGGGCTCGCCATATTTATTTGGAGACCCATACGCGAATTCTGGTGGACCGACGCGAATTTTGGTGGTCCCAGCGCGATTTTTGAGACCCCGGCACGATTCTTGAGGCCCCGGCACGATTCTTGGGAGCTTATCCCTCTCAGGATGGAGGGGGCATTTGCCGCTTTGATATAGCACTGCGGCCACTGAAGGAGTTTTGTTTGTCCCAGAGTGACATTCCGATTAAGGATTTATTTTTGGGGCAGCTACAACTTTTGGGGCCCCGGTGCGACCTTCTGGGCCTCCAGTGTGATTTTCAAGGGCTGCGACGCGATTTTTTTTAGTCCAATGTGATCTTTTGGGCCCCGACGTCATTCTCTTGGATCCCTAGCGCGAGCTATAGTGGCATCGACACTTTTTGGAGGTCCAATGCGCTTTGGGTGCTTTTGGCGTCATTGTTGGGCCCCGAAAGTTATTATCCATGTCCGGATTGTTTTTCGTTGCTCCGGCTTCATTTGTTTTGGTCCCAATCAGACTGTTGGGGCACGGTACGACCTGTCGTGCCCCTGGCATGATTGTGGTGGTCCGGGCGTGAATTTTTGGTACCCCAGGCTCAGCATAATTTGCGGTGGCCCCGCCGGATCCTTTGGGGCCCATATCGTGAGTTTAAAGTACCCAAACACGACTCCTACTATTTCTTAAGGGTTTCTTCTTGCAAATTATAGGCCTCCTGTCGCGTCTTAAGGGTCTCGTCTCATTTCCTAGAGCCTTTTTACTGGTTTTCGACGTCTCCTTGTGTGTCCTACCCTCCTCCATATTCAATGGTCCTCCTCTCCCGTCTTGGAGGGCTTCCTCTTGCATTCTGGGGACCCTTTAACAAGGCATGGGGCTTCCTCTCATCTTCGAGGGGCATTCTCTGCCAAATTAGGGGCCTCCTGCCACGCCTCGTGGGCCTCTTCCTTTATCATGGCAAAGCCTTACCCGTTTTGAGGGATCTTCAATTTTGGAAACCTCACCTCTTCCATACCTGCTACCACTCCCATCTTAAGGGCCTCCTCTCATTTCCTGGGAACTCTTTCCGGTTTTCGGGGTCTCATTTGGTCCTGGAAACCTACTCCTTCTTGAGGGACTCCTCTCGAGTCCGGCAGATGCCTCATTTCTCTTCCAGAGGCCTTCTTTTTCAAATTAGGGGCCTCCTCTCACGTCTTGGGGCCTCCTGCTCTGCGTGTGGATTCGATCTTTACCCATCTTAGGGGTGGTCTCTTATCTCCTGGTGGACTCCTCTTCTCTTCCAGGCGCCTCCTCTGCCAAATTACTGGCAACCTTTCCTATCTTATTGGCCTTGTTATTTCCCGGGGACCTTCTTAGCCGTCTTCGAGCCTTCTTTTCCGCCTGGGAGCCATTTCTCTTATCCAATGGCCTTTCTCTCCTATTTTAGGGGCCTCCTCGTTCATCATGGTGTCTCATTTCCAATCTTGTGTCGTTCTCTTCCCAATTAGGTGCCTCTTGCCACGTCTCTGGATCGTCCTTTTCTATATCGGTGGAACCTCACCTGTTTGGGGCCTGCTTTTGCGTCTCCGAAACCTCATCTCATATCCACTGGCTTCCTTTTCCGTCTTAGGGCCTCCTCTCATATTCTGTGGCCTCCTTTCCGGTGTTAGGGCCTCCTTTGCAATCCTGGTTTCCTCCGTGCCATTTTTGACAATCTCTTGATTTATGGGGACTCCTACCCTCTCCTAGGTGACTCCTTTTTTAAAATTAGGGGCCTCCTCTCACGTCATGGTGGCCTTCTTATCTGTGTTTGGAGCCTCATTATCCTCTTAGCAGGGTGCTTTTGCGTCCTAGTCCTAGATTTTCTCTTCTAGGGTCCTCCTCTTCCAAGATATGGGCCTCATCTGGCTGGTCTGGGTGGCCTTCTCTCATTCCTGCGGAGACCTTCTTACCCGTCTTAGGGCCCCTATTGCGTCCGGAGAAATCTCCCCTATCTTGTCTTAATTTTATATTGCAGGGGCATCCTTTTCCGTCATGGGGGCCTCGTTTTCCAAATTAAGACTACCCTGCCACCCATCGGAAGCCTTTTCGCCTAACCTGGGTGGCTTCTTGCCCGTATCGGTGGCATCCTTTCCGTCCTGAGGGCCTCCTTTTCGTACTGGGGGCCTCCTTTTCGTCCTGGGGCCTCCTTTTAGTCCTACGGGCCTCCTCCCAATCTCTGTTCTACGTCTTGGGTGCTTCCTTTGCGTCCTGGGGGCATCCTTTTCGTCCTGGGGGCCTCCTTTTCGTCCTGGGGGCCATCTCACAATCTCTGTTCTACGTCTTAGGGGCCTCTTTTTCGTCCTGGGTGCCTTCTTTTCGTCCTGGGGGCCTCCTTTTCGTCCATGGGGCGTCCTCCCAATCTCTGTTCTACGTCTTGGGTGCTTCCTTTGCGTCCTGGGGCATCCTTTTCGTCCTGGGGGCCTCCTTTTCGTCCTGGGGGCCACCTCACAATCTCAGTTCTACGTCTTGGGGCCTCCTTTTCGTCCTGGGGCCTCATTTTCGTCCTGGGGGCCTCATTTTCGTCCTGGGGACCTCATCCCAATCCCTGTTCTACGTCTTGAGAGCATCCTTTTCGTCCTTGGGTGCATCCTTTTCGTCCTGGGGGCCTCTTTTTTCGTCCTGGGGGCATCCTTTTCGTCCTGAGTGCCCCCTTTTCGTCCTGGGGGCCTCCTCCAAATCTCTGTTCTGCGTCTTGGGGCTTCCTTTTCGTCCTGGGGACCTTCTTTTCGTCCTGGTGGCCCCCCTTTTCGTCCTGGGAGCCTCCTCCCAATCTCTGTTCTACGTCTTGGGGCCTCCTTTTCGTCCTGGGGGCCTCCTTTTCGTTCTGGGGCCCACCTCCCAATCTCTGTTCTACGTCTTGGGGCCTCCTTTTCGTCCTGGGGCCCACCTCCCAATATCTGTTCTACGTCTCGGGGCCTCCTTTTCGTCCTGGGGGCCTCCTCCCAATCTCTGTTCTACGTCTTGGGGGCCTCCTTTTCGTCCTTGGGTGCATCCTTTTCGTTCTGGGGGACTCCTTTTCGTCCTGGGGCCTCCTTTTAGTCCTGGGGGCCTTCTCCCAGTCTCTGTTCTACGTCTTGGGGGCCTCCTTTGCGTCATGGGGGCATCCTTTTCGTCCTGGTGGCCTCCTTTTTAGTCCTGGGGGCTTCCTTTTCGTCCTCGGGACCTCCTTTTCGTCTTGGGGGCCTCCTTTTCGTTCTGGGTGCCTCCTTTTCGTCCTTGGGGCCTCCTTTTCGTCCTGGGGACCTCATCCCAATCTCTGTTCTACGTCTTGGGGGCCTCCTTTTTGTCCTTGGGTGCATCCCTTTCCTTCTGGGGGCCTCCTTTCGTCCTGGGAGCCTCCTTTTAGTCATGGGGGCCTCCTCCAAATCTCTGTTCTACGTTTGGGTGCCTCCTTTGCGTCCTGGGTGCCTCCTTTTCGTCCTTGGGGCCTCCTTTTCGTCCTGGGGCCCACCTCCCAATCTCTGTTCTACGTCTTAGGGGCCTCCTTTTCGTCCTGGGGGCCTCCTTTTCGTCCTGGGGACCTCATCCCAATATCTGTTCTACGTCTTGGGGGCCTCCTTTTTGTCCTTGGGTGCATTCCTTTCGTCCTGGGGGGCCTCCTTTTCGTCATGGGGCCTCCTTTTCGTCCTGGGGGCATCCTTCCAATCTCTTCTACGTCTTAGGGGCCTCCTTTTCGTCCTGGGGGCCTCCTTTTCTCCTGGGGACCTCCCCAATCTCTGTTCTACGTCTTGGGGGCCTCTTTTGTCCTTGGGTGCATTCCTTTCGTCCTGGGGGCCTCCTTTTCGTCCTGGGGACCTCATCCCAATCTCTGTTCTACGTATTGGGGCCTCCTTTTCGTCCTGGGGCCTCCTTTTCGTCCTGGGGGCCTCCTTTTCGTCCTGGGGGCCTCCTTTTCTTCCTGGGGGCCTCCTCCTAACCTCTGTTTTACGTCTTGGGGCCTCCTTTTCGTCATGGGTGCCTCCGTTTCGTCATAGCGGCCTCCTTTTCGTCATGGGGCCTCCTTTTCGTCCTGGGGGGCCTCCTTCCAATCTCTGTTCTACGTCTCTTATAGAGACCTGATTATATTTCCTGGGGGCCTCGTCAGTCTTGAGGCCTCATTGACAGTATGATCTTCTGTCCCGTCGGCCTCCTTGCTCACCTTTTTTGCTGTGCATTTGCAGATGGGGGGCCTCCTCAAATTTCAGGGGGGGCGGCGCCCCCAGTTTCACGGCAGGGGGGCGACTGCCCCCCCCTGCCCCCCGGTGGCGACGCCCTTGGTCTTGACCAATGACCAGTGGAGGGAGCATCACCAACTAACTTGCGGGAGCCGAGATTGCTTCCGAGATCAAATTGAATGAAAAATTGACAACCTACCCCTGCTTGCAGTGGAAAGTAAGTGCTGAATTTCTACCACAAATAGTGCAATATATCTACATATCTAAACATGTATATATTGGACCATTTCGTAAGCAGGTTTTCACGTATACATACATGGTTAAAGACGACAGCGTTGTCTGCGTATATGTTCGTTTTATGCACATTTTCTATTTTTCGGATGATTTTTCGTTGTTCGTTGGAGATATTATTCAAAAGGTTACCGAAGGACGTAATTGTGAAGATGAAGAAAAATGTTAAAAAGGCACTCATAAGTCGATATAATACTTGATTCATTATATTATGTCGATGTTTTCGACATTTCAATCAACACTGATCATCTTCAAGAATGAATTAAACGAACCACATGTCACAGAGATAGCACGAAGCAGATACATCAGCGAAGATTACCACTGACATCATGTGTGCGTTTTTGTCATGTGATAATACGATTGTCATGTGATAATTTTTGCGTCTGTATCTGCTTTGTGCTATCTGTGTGACCTATGATTCGTTTAATTGATTCTTGAAGATGATCAATGTTGATTAAAACATCGAAAATATAGACATAATGTAACGAATCACGTATTATATCGACTTATGAGTGACTTTTTAGCATTTCCTTCGTCTTCACAGTTGCTTCCTTCGGCATCCTGTTGCATAATATCTCCAACGAACAACGAAAACTCATCTGAATAGTAGAAAACGTACATAAAAAGGAGATAATCGCAGACAACGCTGGCGTCTTCAATAACTTATATGTATATGTATATATATGCATTCTACGTATATGTAACTAAGCATACCATGGTAGCAGACAGCATGATGATCTCTAAATCAGGCCTAAGACCGCAAAAACCGACAAGGCTTTAATCTACGACATCTAGGGGGATCTTTGTATATCCCCCTTAATGTTTTCCATGGATAGTGATAAGAAAAAAACTACGCTCCGCAGCGCACCGAAAATTGACATACCTTTTCCTACATCAATTTGACATGTGTGATAATCTTGAGGTTTGGTCACTGACGGTCACTTAGATAATCAATGTCATGTGAGGTCGCGTCCAAAAATACTGAACGAGTCGTCACGCTTTAACGGGTAAAGATATTTAAATTAAACTTTCAGCGCTTACCTATCCTTAGTGACGCAACAAAACGCACCAGAGGAGTTGTTAATTTTTTCTTCACTTCTTTGTGTTGCATGTTTGCCTATTCGGGCTAAAATCGAAGATTCTGGCTATCGTAAGAAATTTGTATGAGGCTAAGCTTACTTAAAGCAACATTTCTCGTTGTGTTCTATTCATTACAAAAATGAAAAATTCGAAAAAAGAAAAAGAAAAATTATTTCTGTTACTTACCTTCTGGGGTCTCCGCAACACGATCCGAAGTGGACATTTCATGAGTCACTGTTTGTTTTTAACGTAGGTTCGCAAAGAGACCGGTAGTTCAAATTGTGCGAACTGCACAGGCCCGGATATGTGCTGCTTAAAGTGTCTAATATATCAATTTTGAGTTTGCAGTTGATTGTAATGGACGATAACGGATCTAAGGCTATTTCTCCATTCGTTAGGCACTGAAATTACGGCGCAAATAAGCAACAAAGTGCACAACATTTGAACATGCGTTAATAGTACCAATAACAGTCACCAGGGGCGCTGCCATCGATGTCCGCACTAGTTGCCTATCGGTTCGATGATGGGGATGTGAAACGAGAAATTCTGACCTAAATACGCAAACGAAAGTATGTTTTAATGGTGTGAGGTATAAATACAAACCAAAAAAAAGTAACTTCATTCACTACTTTCTCAAAATAAAAGTATTCCAAACATTTAGCAATAAGTAGGCGCCAATACAGTTATGACGCGGCTGCGCCAATCGTGAATTCCTCCTTGTCAACCGCCAACGGATAGGATGAACAGCGATTGGAAACTTGCGTTCATCTCTAATTGTGCGTCATTCACCTAATTGTGAGTAGCAGTGGACTTTAGGGTTCATTGGAGTCCTGGTCATGATTAGGAAAACAGCTTGGTCGAGGATTTCCAACATTAAAACATAATCCCGTCATGAAGATCATAGCCTCCTTCTCTAGCGATTGTTAAGCCATGCATGTGTTGGCAGAGTTCAAGCTTATTGCTATGTCGAAAAAAATTTCAAAGCCAACAGAAATATTCCAAATGCAGTCTCGAATATCGCAAACACAAAGTAAATTATGATCTCCAAATTTATGTCCGATTATCTAAAAACATTCTTCCAAATTCCATGATTCAAAGATATCAATCAAACCATTGTTTTCTTGCAAATTTTAACTCAATCATGCAATTCCTCCAATAAATATCCATCACATCATGCCATTGTGGGTCATTTGTGTTGCATGGGAAATGTCCAAGATTCACTTTTGGACGGATGGAACTTTCCCAGATTCCAAAAATACGACTGCTGTTGGAACCTTAACCACCTGAACATCAATATAACAAGAAATAACAGGCATTTCAAAGGGATATTGAGAAGCACCTAGGAACATGGCTGGGTAAATATATATTTGAAGGCAATTTTTGGAATTCTTGGAATTCCTTTTTCCAATGCAATGTTTATGAGTGTGGTTAACATGAAGTGGCCACTCACTTCTTCTGCAGATGCATACTTTTCAGTTGGCAGGCAAAATAACACCAGAAAAAGGCTTGGAGTTGGGTAATTTTGCATACAAAGAAATGTTTTTAAAAAGAGCATAACCTAACCTAATGTAGCATATCATGAAATGTGAGAATAAGTAAAATAGAACATTTCAAGCCATTTTTTCCTGTAAATTTTTTTTACTTAGAAACCTAACCTACCACGCGCCGTATCGGGGGGGGGGGGTTGATAGGCGTCCCCCCCCTAAGACTTTCCGCTGGTAGGGAAAGAACGGCGCGCGGCAGCGCGCCAACATATGGCATACCTTTTCCCACATCAATTTGGCATGTTGTGTCAAAATTTTGAGGTCAGGTCATCTAGGGTCAACGAGTTAGTCAAGGTCAAGCGAGGTCACATCCAGAAAAGTTAAACCAGTCGTCACGCTTTAACGGATAAAGATATTTGAATGAAACTTTCAGCGTTGGCTTATCTTTAGGGACGAAACAAAACGCACCAGAGGATTAAAAAAACTTTTTTTCCCCGTTTTTGATTACTTATTAGTTTTGCATATTTGCCCATTAGAGCTAAAATCGAAGATTCTGGCTAAAGAAAGCATTTTTCATGAGAGAAGTTGACTTCGAACAACGTTTTTTCGGTCCGCTCTACCCATTATAAAATAAAAATTAAAGAAAGTTGAAAACTCAACATTTTATACTTAAAAAAATAATATTTTTATTTTTGGGTGAACAAAAATATTATGGCCATGGTCGATTTCGGCTTCCTTTTCTGATTCCCAATTTTTTTTCTTCAAGTCTCTCCCAAAATGAACTCCCCATAACCAAAAACATGATGTAAGTCGTGGAAACCTAGTCCCCATAGTGACATCACTCTTTTTGGGATAACATTTTGGGGTGGTGTCTGGCCCTACTCGTCGAGCGCTTTCCGATGACACCTCTTTCGTTTTCGTGCGACGCTTAGTTTGAAGATTAAAGTGGGTGTTGTATCACCCCCCCCCGAAACGGGATGGCCCCTGGCCGAAACGTTGAGTAATAAGATATAACCTTTATCGTTACTTTTGATACCAACTCAGCACCTCCTGATATATTGAAGGTCGTATATTTTCTTTTCACGTAGTGTGAGGATAAGACCGGAAAGACGGGAAGGGTAAACCTTTTCGCTTTTCCTGTTCCCTTGTGATATCTTGGACGTCAACACTTGGTGTGTAATGTATGTCTTTGAATCATGGATTTAGAGGAAAATGTGTGAGCATGCCTACTCTGGGAGGATAGTGTCTTTCCTATTTGTAGTATGTGAAACACCTAATGATTGCGAACCTTATGCAACAATGATCAAATATATCAAATAGATCAACGAATAGTAAGTCAACAATGAATGTGGCACCATTCAACTTTCAACTTAGAATATGTATGGTATTTTTCTTTTTGGAGAAGATCCAGGACCAGTCTGCTTTTGCTTCATCCCTGTACCCATGGTGTTGCAATGCAATTTTGGAAGCTTTATTCTCATGCTATGGTTTTGGCAAACTTAGCTTGTTCTGACATCTTTGACATTTTATTTACATTCACTTTTAGCAACTGAAGTGTGTTGTGACACAAATTGGTATGTTTTGTAGGCACACTGATTTGACATTCTTGGTTGATATATTGAAGTTCTAGCTTACCCAGTGTGTCAATACAATTTTGAACCTTTGTGATGTGAGGTAATCACATCAACAACATTTCACAATGTTTGGCACATCAACATTATTAACGCGAGGTTGCAATAGGCACAAGTTCATTGCGGATTACCTCAATACAGTCTGTATATGTATCTGTTTGTAACGCTGCTGTTCCGGCATTCGGGTGTCAGTTCCGTACGTCAGTACGTCAGTATCGTCTTAACCTTTAAACAACTGGGGCCCTACCAGGGAGGCGGAACGGAGACTAGCATTATGGTTCTTCCGACCACACATAACACAGATGGTATCCGCATCGAGAGGCGTAAGTTCCGCGTGGCGTGCTTTCTATTTTCAACGTGACGTCACAGATAATGCTGAGGTGGTTCAGTGTTAGAGGGCGGGAAGGTAGTTTTTTTTCAATTTTTTGCAGAGGCAGAGTGCCATCCGCTAGATATTTGTTACGTTAAAGAAATGGTTAAGTTAATCCAGCTCATGTGGTATCCGGTTATATCAAAGAAGCAACAGAGGAAAGAGGAGACGCCGGCAAACAAAGAACGTGGCGTAAAGGGCCGATACATACATAGCATACAGGTTCATACACGGACATACATACATACATACACGACAATCAGAAGAACACTTGGAGGGTGGCCAGCATCGTAACCTGCAGAGAGGCTCCACTGCCCACCTGCGACCTGAAAGGCGAAGCTGAGGCCCGGCGCCCACGGCGAGTCGTAGGCGTCGGGCCCGACCTTGTATGTGTAGGTGCATGTTTTAGTTAAAGCTTGGGAAAACCTGAGAAGGGGAAAGGCCAAGCAGCTTGGAAACCCGTAGGTAAAAACCAAGCACAATTTATAGGGAGAACCGTCCGTTTTTGCCAAATTGGATCGGTTTCTTCCTACCTAGTGTAAAATATCCTATATGTATGTGTTTTTCGACGACGGAAAGGAACACGTGTGTAACGCAGTCATACAGCTAATATAGGGTGCAACGCGTGTTATATATCCATGAACTTCTCATCAAATCAGGTGGAGCCGGGTAACGTGTGACAGAGAAATTAAATCAGTTCGGAAAGCTTGGCATTGTGTAAAAACCGGAGGAGCAGATCGAGGAGTGCCGGGTGGTCATTCCCGAGGAGTGCCCGGAGCGATATCTGCATATAGTTGCAGTTGAAATAGTGGAGAATAGCGCGGCGATGAGGAGCATATGCTGGACATGTGAGTAAAACGTGGGCGACAGTGATGCGAACTCGGCATGTGGTGCAGATCAGGGGCCGACGTGATCGATGACAAATATAATTGTGTGTTAAGCTGGTGTGTCCGAGGCGAAGTCTGGCGAGTACCACCTCACTCAAACGGGAGTGTTGGTGGGAAGAGGGCCAGTTGGAGAGTGTGGGTTTGATAGTGTGTAGGTGTGTAGTGTCGTGTGACCAGCAGGCCTGGATATATTTGTGGAATAAGATATTGGCTACAGTAAGGAGATCACCGGGTGGTACTGGGGCATGATTATCCTGGGGGAGGTCTATTGCCGCCCTTGCAAGGCCGTCCGCGCGCTCGTTACCCGGGATACCCCTATGTCCAGGGATCCAGAGAAGAGTGAGCTGTAGGTGTGCGTGGTTGTCATGATAGAGGTGTCGGATGGCGTGGCGTGTGGTGTGTGTGGTGTTGTGGATGGCCGCGAGGGCGTCAACGGAGGATCGTGAGTAAGTGCAGATTGTGGTAGGGGTAGTGATGTGTCGTGCTACGATGTGTTGGAGGCAAGTGAGTATGGCGACTAATTCTGCTGTGTATACCGAATGACGTACTGTTAATTTGATTTGGCCGGTGTCGGGCCCACCGCACCAGGCGGCGCCCGTACCGTTGCTGGTACGGGAGCCGTCAGTGTAAAAGAATGTGTGTTGTGGGTGGGCCTCTTGATATGAAGAAAAAAATTGACTTGAACGTCGATGGGGGTAAGTAGGGTTTTGTTGTGCCGAAAGAGATACTCGAGTTTGGGATGTTTCATGTGCCAGAATGAGAGAAAGGGGGGGGGGAGTTCGGTCAGGGGTTACATCAGGAAATTTTAGGTGGATTTGAGAACTTGCTTCAAGTGAATAGCAATGCTGTATTTATTTTTGTTTTTGGAGAGCCGAACCGGGGGTTTAGACCATGCGACATTGGAGGGGTGATTTGGTTGTGTTGTTGTTCTGAAGTGGTACCTAACGAGTTGTAGTGTTCTGCGGTGTTGTAGGCTAGGGAGATTGACCTCACCCCGGAGACTGGTGATAGGTGTGGTGCGGTGTGCTCCGGTGATGAGGCGGAGTGCGTGATTTTGTGTGCATCCTAGTGATTTTGTGAGTGAGGGGATATATGATCGAAGATAAACGCATTGTATTCCAGGATTGAACGAATCAGTGGAATGTACATTTTAATAAGGGTAGTCCTGTCTGCACCCTAGTCGCGCCCGGAGATGCAGCGCAGGATATTAAGACGAACAGCGCAGCGCTGTTTAATATAGGTAATGTTGGGGACAAAATAGAGTCCTTTGTCTAGGATAACTTCGAGATATTTGAAGAAGGTTTGGAGGGGAATAATTTCATCGCGATAGCGGAGCGGTTTAGTAGGGGGATGTATCTGGGAAGCCTGAAAAAGAACATTGTGACCGATTTAGTGGGGAAGACCTGTAGCCCCCAGAGGGAGCACCATGAATCAATGTGATTCATGGCGAGTTGTATGTAATGGTTAGCCGTGTCTGCTAATGGATTGGTACACCAGATGGCTAAATCATCGGCGTATGTATAATATTTTATCAGGGGAGAAATCAGGGGAAGTTGGTCTAAAGCATCGTTAGTCATAATGAGAAATAAGGTTGGTGACAGGACGCTGCCTTGCGGCACGCCTAGCTCAAGAGTGTGTGGCTGGGAATAGATGTTGCCACAGCGGAGGACAAAGGGACGGTTTTTGAGAAAGTTCGCGATGAAGGTGGTCATTCTGCCCCTGACACCAATTCGGTGCAATTTAATTAAAAGGGCAGAGCTAGGTACTTTATTAATGGCGGATTTTAGATCTAAAAAAGGGTGATAGTTTCGGCTTTTTTCGCGAGACCATGCTGGATCGAGTCTACAATTTCGAGCAGGTTGTCAGCGGTGCTTCGCTTGGGTCGGAAGCCACTCTGAAAAGGGAAGATAATTTTGTTGTTTTCAAGGCAGACTCTGATTCGTCCATCGACCATGCGCTGAAATATTTTGCAAGCACAACTAGTGAGAAAGATAGGGAGATAGCTGGAGGGGAGGTGTCGAGGTTTGAAAGGTTGGGCGATAGGAACGATAGTGCTGGTAGACCAGGAGGCTGGGAAAGAATCGTCAGTCCATAATTTATTTTGTGACGAGAGGACGTTGTCTTTGCCGTGGTCAGAGAGGTTTTGAAAGAAGGGATATGCCAGTCGATCAGGTCCAACAGCTGTATTTGTTGCTTTGGAGAGGGATAAATTTAGTTCATAGAGGGTAAAGAGGGCGTTGTAGGGCTCAGAGTTGTCGGAGCCAAAGTGACAAGCGGTAAGAGTGTTGCGGAGGAATGAGGTGGTGTGCTGTGAGTATTTAGTATTGGAGGATATGTCAGAGTAATAAGTGGCTAAGTGTTCCACGACGGCTGTAGGTTCTGTTATTTTCTGTTGATTAAATGTCAGTTGTGGGAATGCGCGGTGTGGGACTCTGCCATTGGTGAAGGAGCTAATTTGAGTCCAGATTTGAGAGATGGGGGTAGTTCGGTTGAACGTGTCGGAGTAGAGTTGCCAGCTGCGTTTTTTGGCCGAAAGGATAATTTGCTGACAACGCAGTTTTGCCTCGCGGGCTTCTACCATGTTTTGTACGGTGAGGTTTTTACGAAATTTCCGCTCAGCCCGCCGTCTCAAGGCGACGGCGATTGTAATTTCTTTCAAGAGAGAGTGAGTGAGAAGTGAAGCAGGAAAAGTGTAGTGTACCATAAAAAAAGAAGAAGTGAGATATCGGCGAAGTGGCTGAACTACTTAGTGAAAATTCTTCTGGTTATTCCTGACGGAAATTGTGCAGTGATCGGACAGTGATTGCACAGCGATTGTATTTTCTTAACTGAGTGAGTGGAGAAGTGACAGCGCCTTTCTCTATATTGACTTTCCTTGCGGTGTCAAGGAACACAAACGGTGGAACAATGTTACACCGTTTTGTCTATCGCTGCTTGAACAGAATATGTAAAAGAAGGCTGAGGTTGCTGAGATTTGGGGGCGAAGGAGTATCAACCGCCCCCCCCCCCACCACCACCCCCTAACCGGTGTCCGACGCTCCAACCCCCACTTAAACTAAGAAGACACCGCTTCTCGAGGATTATAATGTGTTAATGTGACCGAAATCCAGACTCCGAGAGCGCACGACCCCTAATGGTGCAAAACCTATGTTTTAATGGATGCCAAATATGTTAACCCACCCCCAACCCCACTAGCCGGTGTCCGACGCTCCCACCCCGACTTACACTAAGAAGACACCGCTTCTGGAGGATTATAATGTGTTAATGTGACCGAAATACAGACTCCGAGAGCGCACGACCCCTAATGGTGCAAAACCTATGTTTTAATGGATGCCAAACATATTAACCCTCCCCCAATCCCCCTAACCGGTGTCCGACGCTCCCACCCCCACTTAAACTAAGAAGACACCGCTTCTGGAGGATTATAATGTGTTAATGTGACCGAAATCCAGACTCCGAGAGCGCACGACCTCTAATGGTGCAAAACCTATGTTTTAATGGCTGCCAAATATGTTAACCCCACCCCCTAACCGGTGTCCGACGCTCCCACCCCCACTTAAACTCAGAAGACACCACTTCTGGAGGATTATAACGTGTTAATGTGATCAAAATCCAGACTCCGAGATCGCACGACCTCTAATAGTGCAAACCCTATGTTTTAAATGCGGCCAAATATGTTAAAACAAAACCTTCCTGCAATCGACCAAATATTAATATAAAAATCTAAAACTTTGGATTTTGAATGTTCTCATGCAAAGGCATCATGCCCTTTGATTGGTGTTGCCTAACTCGAAAAAGTCCCAAAAATGGTACACCCTAGTGCAGCATACGTGTAATGTCTTGTTTCTGGAACGTAATTTATGGCCCAGGTGGAGGGAATGTGACACAGAATAGTCTACCAGATGGATCCCTCACATTTACAGAACGTCCTTTAAATTCGGTAATATCTGAGACTCGCATTGTCAGGGGTGGGACAATTAACGTACGGCGCCCGTGATGAGCAGAAGTGTCCTTTAGTTCACACCTGGAAGCGATGACATGTGACAAATAGCTCCTTTTTCCTCACATGCAGTGATCAGATGCTGGGATCAAAGCAGTTGTTCACCATGACAAGCCAAGGGAACAAATACATTTCCGAGCTCACATAAACTCATGCAATTTACTGAAATGCAACATCCTTGTGTTAGGACGCCAGGACTTAAGATTGTCAGCCAGCCACCGAATATGACAGCCAGCCACCGAAGGGCCAGGTGTTGCCTACAACTATTCCCACGACAGTCCACATGACTCAGCCAGCCACTGAAGGGCCAGGTGTTGCCTACAACTATTCCCACGACAGTCCACATGACTCAGCCCAGCCACCGAAGGGCCAGGTGTTGCCTACGACTCTTCCCACGGCAGTCCACACGACTCAGCCACCCACCGAAGGGCCAGGTGTTGCCTACGACTCTTCACACGGCAGTCCGCACGACTCAGCCCAGCCTGCAAAGCACCAGCGGTCATCTGCGGTTAGCCCCGAAGTTTTTCGGTGCTGCAATTCCGGCCGAATCTGGAAAGTTTGCTGTGGTTGCCTGGAACCGATCAGCAGTATATATACCGGACAAGACCGGCAGTGGCTTACAGGCCTTGCAAGCTCTTCATCAAGATGGGACCTCTTCAGCTTATCACAATCGTGGCCGCGGTCCTCTGTCTCACTGGGCCGGTCTCCAGCCACGATATAGAGCAGTTCAACGGTAAGTTGTGTGCGCTACGAAAGCAAGTCGCTGTGCTTTTATTGTCATTAAAATGTGTTTTGCGAATCAAAATAAAATTAAATGATGAAATTTAATGATGAATAAGATGAAATGAAATCAAAATAAATAAAATGTCATTAAACATGACGTTTCGCGATAGGTAGTTGCCAAGGCCACACCCTCGTTACATCGGTGTCGATCGCCATACGGTCCGGAAATGCAAATTGCTATAGACACAATTACCCGAGGAAGGTCACCTTGCGCGTGTATTGCAAAAAAGAACAACAACAATATAACACACAAGTGTGCACACACATGCATGATTGACATCAGCTGTAGCGCACGAAATGAACTAGGGGACGAGGTCTTGTCGTCGACGGTGAGTAAGAAATGTAATCAGTTCGTTCGTTCGTCCTAATTTCTGATGTGACACGCCGCATGGTCGATATGTCTTTTCAGAGGTCACTACTGTATTTAGTAGGCTACTCTTGTTGACTATTATGGTACTATCTTTCCCGTCACTTATTGATCGCAAGTGGGCGACGTTCGATGTGGTTGGTTGTTGGGCAGCTCAGGTAACTTTCTTATGTAAGTCATCGGTTTTTTAAAGGCCACTACTTCATGCCATTAAGCAAGCCTTCGGAAGACCTTTTTCGACTTATGAGTAGCTCTTTATCATGAACTATCACACAAGTCTCTCAAAGTAATGCAGCAGTCTGATCCAATCTGAACCTTGAACTGTGAATCGAACCATAGTACGACGCGCACAGTTACTATCCGATGATACCGAAATATGCGGTGTGAAATCCTTCGAGTACGTCGTTGTTATGATTTGTGCACGGGGAATGATGAAACGCAAAGCTTTCAAGTTCACGGAAAACATTTAAATCGACTTGTCATGTCAACCAATGTTCTGGTTAAGCTATATATATCACATTAGCTCACCGTCAGCCAACCTCTTTATCGGGAAATTTGATGTCCGGTCACGTGGTGAGTTGCACAATCTATTGAGAAAACTACACAGGATCACGTGATGGCCAGCGCTGTCTACGGAGAACACCACACAGGGTCACGTGGTGACTTGCACTGTCTACGGAGAACACCTCACAGGATCACGTGATGGCCTACACTGTCTACGGAGAACACCACACAGGGTCACGTGTTGACTTGCACTGTCTACCGAGAACACCACACAGGATCACGTGGTGAGTTGCACTGCCTACGGAGAACGGTGCACAGGGTTTTCTGCACATCAACAACTGTGTTTCATTTACATCGATATAATAAGCCATGCCTCCCACACCCTTGGCATAGATGGATTTTGCGCCTCTTATTACTAGATACCAATGCCAGGAACCAGATTCCTCGATCTCTCGTCATGCTAACCGTGTTGTCTGATGGAAATATGGGGTCGTGATGGCACGATTGAATGTCTCCGGGCTGTCCATGCGGTCTGATTCCATTGCAACGCCCAGTTTTTTGTTGCATTTTTCTTCGGATGGGATGGATGGAGAACACATCGTGTTGGTCTTTCTAGAAGGGCAAATGTATTCACACTACTTTGTGGGGCACCATCGCCGGTTGGAGGGCTTAGAGGGAGGGGTATCATTTACGAAGCAGTGCTTGAATGATTAATTGCTGGTGGCGAGTGGGTCGTGGTGGTGGTTCAGTATCTATTAGTCGTGTTAGGGCACTACACCAGCTATGCAAAACGTCACGCATGCACGTCTAATGTGTTTTTGTTTGGCGCGCAGAAATGCGAGTTCCGTCCGAGCTGCTGCTGGACACCGTGCAGCGGATCTCGCTGGCCGGCAACTACGTCACCCAGTGGCTGCAGGACTCCACCACCGGCTTCGTCGCGACCAAGGGCAGCGGCCTGCACGGCCACTGCGTGCTGCTCCGTACTCCGGTGACGTCATCGGTCGGCACCGACGACGCGCTGTTCCGCCAAGTGCTGGAGGACACCTTCATCGTGCAGACAGTGCGCGACGTGGCGGCCATGGCCGGCGAGAGCGTGGCAGCGTTTTGTGGCGACCTGCAGACGGTCACCCTCGTCCGCAGCACGGGACGTACCAAGCGCGGTCAGACCTGCTTCTGTGTAAATGTCTGTAATAATGGAGTTTGCACATGCCAGTTCACGTGCATAAATATTGGCTAAGTTGGCCCACAACTGGCGTGGATGACAGACAGCTACTTATGCCCTTTGTTGTTGCATTGATCTTCGTTTCTGGGAAAGCTCCCACTTATTCTGGTCTGTTTTCGTTCATGGTTTGGCATGGAATTCGCTTACCCTTAGGTATCATGGAGTTTTTGGATCCATGATAATCTTGAGGTGCTTGGCGCTTATGACCGTCCCATATTAACTGATGCAAGTAGGCTCCAATAAACGATTATATCTGAATCAAGGCAATGTTTCAATCTAGTATGCTGCGGCGAACACCGAAGCTTGGTATGATATACACGGAACTAACATACGCTTTAATCGGTAATTTCCTCAAGTGTATTCTGATATTGGCAGCTTTCTGACTGACAATATCAACCAGGCATCAATGTGTGTACTTCGCCACAAAGGATCGCTTCAAGGACAGGTATGCAACCGATGCCCCGCCGCGAACATTCTGAAGAGTTCATCACCGATGCATGATACCGGTCCTTCTCAGCTTGCCACATCCAGTCGCTATTGTGCATGGCCTGTGCAAATATATATATTACAAACCTTATGCCCAATGAGACTTGCAATTACACTATCGCACAATCCGAAGTGAGTCTATTGGACGTCAGTGGTTCGTCGGGAAATACGAGGTCAAGCGGTGTCACGTCAAGTCACATGGGATCACTTTGTGTCGGGTAGCATGTGGTGATGATACAGATAAGGTTATTAAGGTGATGAGATGCAAATTTGCGGTACGATAAACAAACAATCAACACGATGCTTATCTTGAAAACATAACGACGGCGGGAAAACGTTCTTTATCGACCCCGGTTGATGAGTCTCGTAGCCATGCCATTGTATGATATATGGCGTGGCCGCATATGATCCCATTTACCATGACGGAAAATGGACGTGTAAGAAAACAAGGACAAAATGTGGCGCTTAGTTGGTAGCCTTCCCGCACTCAGTTGGCATGATCAACTGCCTTAAACGACAAGGTATAAATCTGCGTAATGCGAATCTTTGAGAAGATTCGACTGCACCCCATCCCCTCCATTTGTGTAGCTGAAGGCACCCTTGACGCGTTCCGGGACAAATCGAACAACCCATAGCACCCTCAGGTCTCAGAATGCGATTAAAATTGGTGTCCAGGGTAACTGACTCTGGGGCTTTGATTCGAAACGACCATTCTTGATCTCATCAGAACCCAAAGTCAAGAGCTATGCACTCCGGCATTTTCAGGTCATGGCAAATCATCGGGACTTACGAATCGATATATAGCCATCTTTTCTGTATATAAATGTACACATGGAGTACTCATTAATATACGCTCACGCATTACCAGAGCACATTGAGTGCTCCGCCCTGACAGTTTTGGCGTGATTAACTGCCCGTCGCCGCAGTTCTTATTTTGCATTTTCGTGGGGCGACACCCGTCGCTCTTTTCGTTCGTATCTTGGGGTGACACCCGTCACCCGCGTGGATTAGTTTTTCTCGCATCGTATTTTCGTTCCCTGTGTTTCTGTGTCCTTCTTATTTCTTTAACACTCGCACGTCCGGCGGTCCGCGCCAACTTCGCATGACCGGGGGGGGGGGAGGCAGATGTCTGCCCCCCTAGGATCTCGAGAACTATGCCATGTAGCGACAAACGGAAAACGGTTTTGGATAGCTGGTGACAATCTCTATCTAAAGTATTTCGATCATTTTCTCGCTCAGGTCAATATTTAGGTCACTGGGTCATCATGTCTCAAATTCGACCAGATCGGGTGGGACCCTCAGATATTGGCACATATCTCAGGACCTGTAACAGATAAAAACAAACTGCAAATGCTATTCGACAGCCCTTTAAATGTACTATCGACATACGCTGTGTAATTTAAGGTCAGGTCAAAGATGGGTCACCGAAACAATGACCTCAGGTCAAGGTCATGGGGTAGAGTAGGGAGGTCATGTAATATATCAATCGGAACGTCTTGTCGATACAAGCACAATGACGGTAATTTCAGCCTTCTAGCTCAATGCATTGCGATATAATGCGCATAAATGTGCTAGTGATTTCCGGTGACCTCAGCTGACCTTGGTGGGGCCACTGAGCAAAAATGTCAGCGATAGCATTGCGAATAGCTTCAAACTACACGCCATAACGGTTGGAGGTCATTCCGAGAGCAAATATGTAACCAGGAAACATTTGTATATTTTTCCATAGGCCTATAATGGGTAAGCCATGGCCACGTCCTGACCTCAGGTCAACGCTACGAAAAAACCGTGATATACGTATTATAGACCCTGATAAGATCATGACGTGATATAAGTTTGAAATCAATCGTCCAATTATTGCGGGAGTGATGCCACCTAGAACTCGGAGGGATGTTAGGTCACTTTGCCTGACCTGGTGACCTGACTTGAGATGACCCAGGGTCAAAAATTTATGAGGATATGCGGAAAAGACCAATGAGCAGCCATGCGAGGTTTGGCCTTGCTAACCCGATTAGTATGGCGGCAAAGTAGGAAAAATCACATGGGGGGGGGGGCACATATCTGCCCCACCCCCCGGACGTCTGCGGGTTAAATTACACTAGGTAGGTCTTTTTTCCCCCTCGATGGGGACAAACGCAAAAAAGGATATCCACCCCAGCTCGCCACCGGACTCCGAGACGGAATTTCCGCCGCTGACGACACCTGACGACCATCGCACGACCCCGGACTCTGCACATGATGTTCCACCTCTCGATACCACTGTTGATGACCCGCGCCGGACAATTCCTTTGGACGACGTCATGGAAGCCCTTTGTTCCTCACCGACCCCCGTTCGTACCAAGACCTCGCCTCGCAATTCCGACCAGACCATCACCCTCGACGCCATAGACCCACGCCCTAACCAGACCACGCCATCCCAACAACCTGATCCTATCGAACCCTACCTCGACAGTGCTGGCTATTTCACAGTAGTGAAGCCTGTCGAGGAATCCGTTTCCTTCCGCCGTATTAACGTTTTCTGGCCGACCAAACAACTCCTCTCAATCTGCTCCTTAGCCAATCCTGATATCGAAGCCCCTGCCAACGGAACCCTGGTCATCAAAACCCAAACCCGAGCCCAAACCAAAGTCCTCCTTCGTACCACCATATTTTGTGGTAAATCCGTCACCATATCACTCCACTCCAACCGCAACTCCACCAAGGGCACCGTCTTCGCGCCGGAGCTCCGCTTCATGTCCGAATCGGATATCCAGGCGGAGCTCAGGCCGGAGTGGGTGAGCCACGTCCACCGAATCACCTCCTTTAAAGACGGCCAGAAACGGGATACAAGCCTCCTTGTCCTCACATTCAACTCCCCCACTCTTCCACCCCATCCTGATTCCATCTGCTCCAAGCCTGCCCACTGCCTCAGCTGTAACACGTCCGACCACCTCACCACTTCCAACCACACTAGTCCGCCGGAGCTGCACTCCGGGCTCCGACATGCACCGAAAGGTGCAAACAAACAATAACACTTTTCTTCCCGATGTCCACACTTTTACAATGGAATTGCCGCAGCCTGATCTCCAAATGGGCAGAAATGAAAGTCTTTTTTAGCATCTTAACTCCGATTCTCATCGCACTCCAAGAAACATGGTTTTTGCCTACAGATACATATAACTTCAATCTTTCCAATTACTCACTGTACCGTCACGATGAGGTCCGTGGACCACATCGCAGTGGCGGTACAGCACTGTACATTAACAATGATTTTACACACACACAAATTACACTTAGTTCATCTTTACAAGCCGTAGCTTGTACTTTGCGTTTCCATGGGAGGAATATAGACGTATGTTCTATTTATATTCCACCACACACAGACAACACAAATATTTTGGCAGAATTAGAAAACCTTATAGCACGTTTCAAGAACTCGTTCATATTATTCGGCGATTTCAACGCTCATAGCCCAGCGTGGGATAAAAAAATGTACACGCCCAGACACTCGCGGACGGATTATACAACACATATTAGACCGGCACAATTTAGTAATACTTAACACTGGGGAGCCAACTTTTTTTCACCTCGGACACAACACAGAGACTGCAATAGATTTGACAATTTGCTCTCCAACTCTGGCCAACGATTTCAATTGGACCATAGACACAGACATTCATGACAGCGATCACTACCCCATCAAATTAATACCAACTTTTTCCACTGTTACTGATAGCACACCCAATTTTATCCCACGCTGGAAAATTTCAAAAGCCAATTGGACAACATTTCAGGAACTTTCTTATATTCAATACAACTCCAACATTTCCCCCGTCGAAAACATCAATTCAATTACAGACAAACTTTTCGAAGCAGCATCCACCACAATTCCACTCACGAAACCTAAAACACCGTGCTTCAACTTATCGTTAATCCGCGCCGTCTTTCCGGTCAAATCCTCACACCCCGCTTCGGGCGGTCCTTATACGCCCACATCTAATCTCCAAACTAAGCGTTGTACGAAAACGAAAGTGGTGCCATCGGCAGAGGTGCAAACAGTGTTCAATCTGTCACCTACACAATATCACACAAAACCAAGCTGTCACGTGTGGATGGCTCATAGTGAAACCCGTACACGAGAGTGCGAACGCGAATTACCCCCGATAGATGCTAAAATGGAACAAAGAAGAATGTCTTAGTCTGTAATGATCTTCAATTTGGCATCCAGTCACTAATATCTCACCATTCAGCAGCATGTGTAACTGCAGGCTGAAGTGACGCACTCACTGCTCACTACACTGATACAGGCTGAACAAGACACTGATTTGATTATCAACAGTGATCAAAACGGTAGGGAAATTTAAAAGTGGTAAAGTGAGCATGATATTTACGCTATATATCATAGATGCTCATGGCGAAAAATAAGACGACCACTTCCGAAGAAATGAGACGAACAACATACGGGTCACAGGTGTATAGCTTTGTATGCTTTTGGGAGCACACTTGCCCCCCGCCAAATGTTGGCTCTGCACCCCGCAATAATTTCAATTTCAACATAGGGTCCTATGCAGTGTTCCCCCAATCCATTTGGGCTTGCCCATGCCTTCATGTATTGTTCCATACGAATAATTTGAATAAACCTACACTTATGACAGGTTACCAGAGTAAACATATATGAAATATTAACATTGGGAAATTTAACCATGAAGTACTCAACTTGTTTGTGAAGGAGCGAGAAGAAATTTGTATAAAATCCAGGAACAAAAGATATCAACAAGTTTTCATATCATATCTGTAATCAGCATGCGGGACTACGGCCGGTGGCAGCGACTGCATGTCCGCACGTTCTCCTGTCTATTCCATCCTACCGCAGCCAGTTACGGAGTATGCACATTAGCCTGTGTCGATAATTTTCAAAATGGTGTTATCAAAAACGGCTACTGTTTTTATATTGCCTTGATATGTGCCTAACAATTTGGCATAAAAATTAGTTCGCTGGGCGATCGGCATTTTTTCTCAAAATTCGTTTGAAAAATACCCTGTTTTCGGCATTGGGCGCCATATTGGCTGGGAGAACCAATCCAGATAAGTGGGTCAAATAGTACCTCTTTGTTATCGTCTCCACGAGCTGAGTCGGTTGAAACAGAGCGATATGGTCGAAAATTCGATAGCTTAGAAAATAAAGGTAGTTTTATATCTCCCATCAGCGGACATCTGGCCAATTTGTAGTCCCACATCTACTTTTAGAAAAAAGTGAAAGTATGGCACATTTGCTGTTTTCACAGCTTCCTCATTCGGAGATATAAATACTACTTTGTAATTTCAATGCTAAAACAGTAAAAGGTAAGCCTGAAGCACGACCACGCATTAGAAAACATTCAGACTCGACTTGGGTTTCACTTCATTCACACCTCCCCATAACAGACTTCGAAAAAGTGATCACAGAGGAGGAGCTGGTGTCTCTACCACCAGATGTGGCAAAAGACCTCAGCCATGATCAAAGTTACGGCTACCAGATGTGCCGAGCGATACGGCAGGGGTGTGTCCCTGTCGATCTGGCTCTGATGGAGATCGGACGGCTGGATCACAGCCGGTGGCTCACTACGGCAAACTCAATGCTGAGGCTGTACGTGCCAGATCATGGCCTGGGAGACACTGCATGCAAAAACCTCCGGCGTATCGTTAAATTCATTGTGGGGGTTTACTATCCGATGTGGTTTCGCGCGAAGGTGCAGCACAACTGGCTGGATGGGCCGCGGCATGTGCTGCGCCAGCTGCAGCTCACTTGGCTGCAGCATGGGGAAGTCGTGAGCATGGTGATGCCGTACCTCCACTCCAGTGCCTGGTATGCTCACAGCGAAATGGTGCTCCAGACACTTCTCTGTAGCGATGACAGAGCAGAGCGCCAGTTCGCTGTCGAACGTATCAGGTGCATCCGCGGCAAAAATGATCGTCCCCAGCGTTCGTCCCAGGAGAACTCCGAGACTAAATGAGGCCGCGGAGAGTCTGCAAGAGTTGATATCCTAGGACAGCGCCTTCGAACCGGCCCTCACGTGCCACACGCCAAGCTCCGAACTTGATGGTTATGTGGACATGACAATGTCAGTTCCACAGTTTGCAGTTTGCGACGTTTGCCTTGGATATACCAGTGTTAATTGATGGATGTCTGACACGTGTCCCTTTGGGAAAAAAATAGGCATCGATGGTCCCATGGTGATCACGGCGAATTTCAATAATCACGGCGAATTTTAATCATTTTTATCACAAACGTATCTGATTTTCGTCTGAACGTGATGTGGAAAGGCTATCTGAATGTCTCAATATGCAACGAATAGGTAGGTATTACACGTGGGTCAGTCTGACGAGGCAAGGCGCCCGACTGGCGGCGGCTACCTCTGCGCAGTCAATTCACCTTGGTGGGACGACAGATACAGGACACAGCTGCGATCTCGCAGCTAATACACAGCTGCGCCAATAGCCAGCGTACGCATAGGGGAAAGCTGAAGTGATCGTTATTGTCCCAGCGTGATCCAATGTCAGGTCACGATGTCAAAATCTGAACAATTTACAAAGAGCATATATCAGATTGTCTTGGGAACAACATAGATTTACTTCAAAATTGATGTTCAAAAGTGTCCGGAATATTTCCTTAGTTATACTTCTTTTTAAACATGTTTGGCTAGGTTAGGCTTTCTTAAGTTGATAAATAGGAAGTGAGAATACCAATGAAAAATTGCATTGTTTTCTTTAAAAAAAAACAGATCAGACCTGGTTTTTATAGGTGATATTTTGGCGGTTGATTTTTAAAAGAAAATACTGTTTGGAAATGTTCCGTTAAAAACAATTTGTTTCCTTACATGGAAGTTTAGGCTTAGATGGGTTCGGATGTAATATGTTTTTCTTTCCTTGCAACATTATTGTTATGCTATATTACCCGAACCCAAGCCACTTTTTTGTTGTCATTCTGTCTGCCCCCTGAAAAAACATAAAGAGACATAAAGACATAAAAGATCAGTGCAACTATGGACCACAACGGCCCTTCTTGAAAAGCATGCACTTGCAGAGAAAATGAGTTTCGCATCATCGCAACTGGCTTCATAATCACTAAATTGGAAAAAGAAATTCCAGCAATTCAAAAATTACTTTAAACTGTAAATTTACCCCCCCCACGCACAACATAAATCCTGACATTATTTTTCGTGATATACCTATTACCTCATTCAAGGTCATCTTATTCGCCTTATTTTGCTTTCCAACTAAACCATAAGAATTTATGCTGGAACTCAAGGTAGAGCTGTGCTTTAGATGTTAACATAACAAGTTTTACATACGATTTGCCTCCATAAAGGAAACAAATGGTTTAGGTTTGGTCAGTTTAGGTTATTTTAGGTTTTTAACTTGGATATTTTTTAGTTAAAAATTCCCCCAAAAGTGAGAACAAAAGGAAATTGATTTTATTCAAAAACAGATTTGTTAGGTTAGCTCAGGTTTGGTTAGGTTTTTGTTAATTTCGAATTGTTTGAAATTTTATCGTGACATTTTTTTCTCAACTTTTCACCTTCACCCTGACCCAAAAATCAAACCCATGGATGTGACAGAATAAAATTTTTGATATAACAAAGGTTCATATTGAACGAACCAAATAATTTTCCAGGATAAGGCTTCCACATGCCTCCACTGTGGCAAAATGGCTGACCTGATATGTTAGACTGAGAAATATTGTGCATGAATATACTGCACCAAGCAGCTTTATACACCTTAGTAATTGACCCACTCCTGCAGTAATGCACCTCGACTGCCATCAGCCTCCTTCTTCAAAGGCTGAGTTTTGCAGCCGGGTAGGTAGACCGGTATGCTTTGCCTTCATATGTATTTTCAACAATCTTGACTCACCATTGAATTCGCAGCCAGGATACACGCAAAACACCTTTTATCATGATGGCAGTGCCATGTGAACACCCACACCTTGGGCATGCATTGCACTAAGGTTTCTTGGAAGTGTCACTTCAGTTAGGTATGACCAGGGTTGGATTTATGTCTGCAAATTCTTGAATTGGAGAGGAAAGTTAGGTGGCATTACAGGTTGATATGTAGAAGAGGACTTTGAGGACTATTCTTTGCATATGAATCCTAGATATTTGGGGAAAACCGTAAAGCAGTCGATGTTGGAGAATGATATGATTTGTTTCTCTCCTCAAGAACTCCTGTACTGTTCACGGTCACGATCCGTGTTTCCATGTTCCCATGATCATGGCCAAACACAAAGGAGATGACAGTCATTGTCAAACTCAATTCATCTTTTTTGAAGAAAAAAAACAGGAGTGGATAATTTCCGGAGATAATATTATTCTGGTCGGCCAACATCCACAACAAGGCCATGTTTCTAATACCCGTCCTGACTCTCAGAGACGAAACCCCACTTACGCAAACTTAGACAAGTTCAGCTTCAGCAGCCCCTAGATACTTATTACAAGGCACGTACACAGCTTTGAAAACAAACTGCGCCGGAAAACAGAACTGTTGCGTCGGGTTCAATCTTTGGACGGGGACGGAACAGTTCGTAGATGATTGGGCTTACCACGGCATTGTTAAAGCCTTTGAACTTTACCTCGAATGGTGGCGTTTTCCCCCCCCCCCCCCCCCCCCCCCCCCCCCCCCCCCCCGCCGGGGTTAAGTTTAAATAAGGTAGGTTTTTTTCTTTTTTCCCGGAAAAGGAAAAAAAAAAAATATATCCCCCCCCCCCCCCGCCCCCACGCGGAGAAGTTATTTCCCCCGCCACACCCCCCCCACCCCCCACCCCCCCACCCCCGCACTCTTAATATTTCCCCCTCCCCCCTTTTTTTTCGAAAAAACCCCCCCCGCGCCGGGGAGACGCCCCCGCCCCCCCCCCGGATGCCACTGTTGATGACCCGCGCCGGACAATTCCTTTGGACGATGCCATGGAAGCCCTTTGTTCCTCACCGACCCCCGTTCGTACCAAGACCTCTCCTCGCAATTCCGACCAGACCATCACCCTCCACGCCAGAGACCCACGCCCTAACCAGACCACGCCATCCCAATCACGGTGATCACTGCGAATTTCAATAATCACGGCGAATTTTAATAATTTTTATCACCAACGTATCTGATTTTCGTCTGAACGTGATGTGGAAAGGCTATCTGAATGTCTCAACATGCAACGAATAGGTAGGTATTACACGTGGGTCAGTCTGACGAGGCAAGGCGGCTACCTCTGCGCAGTCAATTCACCTTGGTGGGAGGACAGATACAGGACACAGCTGCGATCTCGCAGCTAATACACAGCTGCGCCAATAGCCAGCGTACGCATAGGGGAAGGCTGAAGTGATCGTTATTGTCCCAGCGTGATCCAATGTCAGGTCACGATGTCAAAATCTGAACAATTTACAAAGAGCATATATCAGATTGTCTTGGGAACAACATAGATTTACTTCAAAATTGATGTTCAAAAGTGTCCGGAATATTTCCTTAGTTATACTTCTTTTTAAACATGTTTGGCTAGGTTAGGCTTTTTTAAGTTGATAAATAGGAAGTGAGAATACCAATGAAAAATTGCATTGTTTTCTTTAAAAAAAAAACAGATCAGACCTGGTTTTTATAGGTGATATTTTGTCGGTTGATTTTTAAAAGAAAATACTGTTTGGAAATGTTCCGTTAAAAAAATGTGTTTCCTTACATGGAAGTTTAGGCTTAGATGGGTTCGGATGTAATATGTTTTTCTTTTCTTGCAACATTATTGTTATGCTATATTACTCGAACCCAAGCCACTTTTTTTGTTGTCATTCTGTCTGCCCCCTGAAAAAAACATAAAGAGACATAAAGACATAAAAGATCAGTGCAACTATGGACCACAACGGCCCTTCTTGAAAAGCATGCACTTGCAGACAAAATGAGTTTCGCATCATCGCAACTGGCTTCATAATCACTAAATTGGAAAAAGAAATACCAGCAATTCAAAAATTACTTTAAACTGTAAATTTACTCCCCCTCCCTCACGCACAACATAAATCCTGACATTATTTTTCGTGATATACCTATTACCTCATTCAAGGTCATCTTATTCGCCTTATTTTGCTTTCCAACTAAACCATAAGAATTTATGCTGGAACTCAAGGTAGAGCTGTGCTTTAGATGTTCACATAACAAGTTTTACATACGATTTGCCTCCATAAAGGAAACAAATGGTTTAGGTTTGGTCAGTTTAGGTTATTTTAGGTTCTGAACTTGGATATTTTTTTGTTAAAAATTCCCCCAAAAGTGAGAACAAAAGGAAATTGATTTTATTCAAAAACAGATTAGTTAAGTTAGCTCAGGTTTGGTTAGGTTTTTGTTAATTTCGAATTGTTTGAAATTTTATTGTGGAATTTTTTTCTCAACTTTTCACCTTCACCCTGACCCAAAAATCAAACCCATGGATGTGACAGAATGAAATTTTTGATGTAACAAAGGTTCATATTGAACGAACCAAATAATTTTCCAGGATACGGCTTCCACATGCCTCCAATGTGGCAAAATGGCTGACCTGATATGCTAGACTGAGAAATATTGTGCATAAATATACTGCAACAAGCAGCTTTATACACCTTGGTAATTGACCCACTCCTGCAGTAATGCACCTCGACTGCCATCAGCCTCCTTCTTCAAAGGCAGTGTTTTGCAGCCTGATAGGTAGATCGGTATGCTTTGTCTTCATATGTATTTTCAACAATCTTGACTCACCATTGAATTCGCAGCCAGGATACACGCAAAACACCCTTTATCATGATGGCAGTGCCATGTGAACACCCACACCATGGGCATGCATTGCACTAAGGTTTCTTGGAAGTGTCACTTCAGTTAGGTATAACCAGGGTTGGATTTATGTCTGGAAATTCTTGAATTGGAGAGGAAAGTTAGGTGGCATTACAGGTTGATATGTAGAAGAGGACTTTGAGGACTATTCTTTGCATATGAATCCTGGATACTTGGGGAAAATCGTAAAGCAGTCGATGTTGGAGAATGATATGATTTGTTTCTCTCCTCAAGAACTCCTGTACTGTTCACGGTCACGATCCGTGTTTCCATGTTCCCATGATCATGGCCAAACACAAAGACAGTCATTGTCAAACTCAATTCATCTTTTTTGAAGAAAAAAAACAGGAGTGGATAATTTCCCGGAGATAATATTATTCTGGTCGGCCAACATCCACAACAAGGCCATGTTTCTAATACCTGTCCTGACTCTCAGAGATGAAACCCCACTTACGCAAACATAGACAAGTTCAGCTTCAGCAGCCCCTAGATACTTATTACTAGGCACGTACACAGCTTTGAAAACAAACTGCGCCGGAAAACAGAACTGTTGCGTCGGGTTCAATCTTTGGACGGGGACGAAACAGTTCGTAGATGATTGGGCTTACCACGGCATTGTTAAAGCCTTTGAACTTTACCTCGAATGGTGGCGTTTTTTTCCAGCCCCCCCCATCCCCTCGATCATAGCTACTAAATTGCTTCGGTACGCTTCTGTACGTATATGTCTGGATGGTTAGGAAAAGCATATTTACTGGTTGTCTTAAGGAGCAAAACCGCCCGATTATAAATATAATCCATACTCAATGATAATACGGTACCGTAAGTTCGCACCATAACCGGATATATTTTGGCAAAAATCTGTCATCTACGCTCGTGGCCGAGTAGCAGGTTTTTTTTTCACCTCTGGCAATCGGAAAGCGCTCGACGAGTAGGGCACAAAACCACCCCCAAGGTTTTCTTCCCTCGAAAAATGACATCACGAGGGGGTCGACGCGATCACGACTGACGTCATGCTTTGGCTCCGGGGGTTCATTTTGTGGAGATCTAAAAACAAATATTCTCTGGAATCAGAAAACGAAAACGAAATCGACCATTGCCTCAAAATGTTTGCCGACGAGAAAAAAAATAAACGTTAGAAAATTTTCCAACTTTTCAGTTTTCAATTGTATTGATTTTTGCTTTTACTAATGGGTAGCGTGCACCGGTAGGCGTTGCTTTGAGTCAACTTATGTAAAAACTAATAAAAATTACTTACTTTAAACAGAATCTTCTATGTTTGCCCTGATGGGCACATGTGCAAAGCAAATGTCATCAAAAACGAAAAATACAGGGTAAAAATATTCTAGTGCGTTTTGTTGCATTCCTAAGCTCCTAACGATGAAAATTTCCTTCAAATAACTTAACCAGTTAAAGCGTGACGTCTGGTTGAACGTCTTGAGAGGTGACCTCACTTGACCTTGACTAACTCGGGGCCGTATACAACCTGACCTCACAATTTTCACACAACATATCAAATTGATGTGAGAAAAGGTATGCCATATTTCGGGTCGCTGCTGCGCACGTTTTTTCTCACTATCCACGGAAAACCTCAGGGTGCATAAAATGCCCCTCCCCCGAGTGTTCAGCAAATTAAGTGACGCAGAGACCCACAAATACACCGATATATCGTAGCAGTTTACTTCGAATAGTTGCTAGTCTACGCTGGCCGTATGTTATCCACACCGTCAGTGGAGTGCAGCAGCGAAGATAAACGCCTCTCGGGCGACGCATTATCTTGCTATCTGTTTTGGAGTCGGGCATGTGTCGGCGTCAGCCCGTGGCAGGCACCTCGCGTGTCGGTGGTGGAGACAAAGCCGTCGTCAAGGGGTGCAGTCTGTAAGCAGATTGTCGGCAGACTCGCGTTCGCTGGGAGGATGCGGACCGGCTGCCGTCCACTGTCCACCGACTGGCTAGGCGAGCGACAAAGTAGCTGCCGAGTCAGGACTCAGGGCGAAGTGGATCGTGCCGGGGTCCTTGAAAATCACGATATGGGCCCAAAAAAACCGGCTGGGGCCCTGAAAATCACGCTGAGCCCAGGGGTACCAGAAATTCACGCCCGGACCATGAAAATCACGCTAGGTGCACGATAGGTCGTACCGTTCCCCAACAGTATCATTGGGACACAAATGAAGCCGGGGCAACGAAAAAAAATCCGGACATTGATAATCACTCTGGGGCCCCAACAATGACACCAAAAGCATCCAAAACGTATTGGACACCCACAAAGTGTCGAGGTCGCTAAAACTCTCGCTACGGATCCAAGCAAATGACGTCGGGACACAAAAGATTACATTGGACTAAAAGGTCGCGTCGCAGCCCTTGAAAATCTCACTGGGGACCAAGCATGTCGCGCCTGGACTGCAAAGTTTGCAGGTGCCCCAAAAATCAATTATCAACCGGAATGTCACTCTGCGCCCCAAAAAATCGGGTCAATGTCCCCCCAAAACCCGTTGGGCACTGGAAAAAAACGTCTCAGGGCACCGAAAAGAATCGCACCTGGAGACCGAAGAATCGTACCAGAACCCAAAAATATCACTTAAAGACCTTTAAAAAATAGAACTCGATGTCCAAAAGTTCACACCGAGACTTGATCGAATCGACCCCAGCACCGGAAAATTAAGAACAGGTCCGGAAAAAATTACCCGACGGGCATTTATACTCCGAAAGGTGTCATCGGCTGAAAAAGTCCTTCGGTGGCCGCAGTGGCATATGAAAGGGGAAATGCCTCCTCCCTCCTAAGAGGGATATGCTCCCAATAATCGAGCCGAGGCCCCCAAAAGTCGCGCTGGGGCCACACAAATTCGCGTCGGTCCACCAGAATTCGCGTAGGGGCTCTAAGTAAATACGGCGGGCCCCAGAAAACTCGCTCCGAGGCACGAAAATCTGCAACAGGAACCGCCAAGATCACATTGGGTCCCAGCTAAGTACAACGCGCCCCGCAAACTCGAACCGGTCCCACCAAATTTCGCGCTCGGACCCACAATCCCCATCGGTAGTACCAAAAATTTGGTCCGGGCATCAAACATTAACGTCGGGGCTGCCAACAATTGGCGTCTAGGGCCCCACATAGACACCGTGTGACCCCCAAAGTCGCATTAGTATCCGAAAAATAAAGCCGGACGGAAGTGTGACTGGACCTCCAAAGCGCAGTTTCGCAAGAAGCGACAGGGCCAGAAAACATGCGTTGTAGCCATAACTATATATAATGGGAACTCTAAAAAAAAACACCAAAAAAACACCGGAACCTCTCAAGGCACACAGGGGCCATACGACCGCACAAGGGCCTGTAAAGAGGCTGGGGCCGCAAAAAGCAACATGGTCCCAAAACGAACAAAAATACCGGGCACTAAGTAAGCACATCGATATCTTTGAAAGCGCCCCGACAACTAAAATAAATCTTCGGTGCGCAAAAAAGCAACAAAACCCTAAAACGAGCAGGGGTTTCGAAATGCGTTGGGCCTCTAACAACAATGGATTGGAGCCCTAAGACACATCCGTAGACGAAGAAATACGAAACAGGTCCAAAGAAGTACACTCAGGCAGGGCCTCGGTTCGGTAGCCAACCTGGAAGCATGTTTAATTAAAAATATGAGGTGCATCAAAGCTCAGCGGGTATCCGCATTTCTTCACCATAAAATATGGGAAGTAGGGAACTAATGATCGAATTTAATTAATCGAATTTTCGCAGCGAACACCCATGCGAAGCATTTTATCACGTCAGATATGGCACAAGTCTATCATGTGGCAGCAATTAGCAAAGCGTAGGAGGCCCAGCAGAATCCGTAGCATCGCACGAAGTGTGGCGAATGCGCCGAATGCGCAAGATGGGTGTTCACGTGCACTAACGTTGGCGTCGTGGCGACCGGGCACTATGAACTGGAATGTCTGAAATTGGGAAATGTTACATTTTAAAGTGTTTGTGTAGGTGTAATTTCAGCAGTGCGAGTTGACTTATCAAGGGATACCAAAAGAATACATTCGAACAGGGTGAGGGAGCTAGGGTTGAAATCTGACGAATCAGAAACGATAGTGGTAGATTAGGCCCCTCCACACGATAATTCAGTTGATCACTAATTATGTTATTTAAAATGGTCCCCTTTGACAAAATAGGGAAGACTCGGAATCGGAAGACTTTATTGAGTAGTTGGACCCCCTCCAAATACTTTTCCCCCCTCCCCTTGCCGCAAATATAGGTGCGTCACTGGTCCCCCAATAATTTTCAGAAACTTACGCCCATGGAGCAAAGCCCACATTGCGGGGGAAAATTCCCCCTCACAAGCATACAAAACAATACCGATGCCCCATATTAAATGGGAGGAATGATGTTTTAAAACGTATGTTCTTCCTACAAAGTTGTCTTCTGTGATTACAGCCTGCATGATTAGAGCTTCGCAGCTTCAATACATTCTCAACGACATAATTTACAAAACGGTACAGCACAGCGATAACCATGGGCGTGACGGCGTGGAATTCGAAGGTTTTGCAATATTTATGCATTGCCATTGTTACATTGTTGCATTACCATTGATGCATTGTTGTTCAATGCTTGTTCTTGCCGTGAATTTATTCGCGGAGGATTTCTTATTTTAGCTTCTGTGCCAAGTGCCTTGCAGCCAGCACAAAATGTTATAAAAAGTAAATAAATCCCTAAGATGACGATAAGAAAACCAATTCAATCCACTTCTCGTTGTTACCTTCGCGAAATTGTCGTCCTAGGACTGAGAAATGATCGTTTAAGCTTGTTTATGAGATCAAGCTGCTGGGAATGACTAACAGTAGTGATGAACCTAGCTATATTCAGTTAAACTTGGTGGACATAGAAATGGGTTGATCAATGGGAGATATCTTTAAGATATGCTCAGTACGAGCCCCACCAGTTCGCTACAATCTAGAGGCCAGCGGGAAGATTCTTCTCGTCGATAAAGCATGAAGATATTGGTTTTGTTTTGGCACCGACGTATTTATCCACATTTGCTTATTTATACCCTCGTATGACTCAGTTCTCAGCGGAAAAAAAGATTCTTGCAATTGCGTTTTGCGTAAATGATGCACCATGCCAAGAACAAACAAGACATCAATATGAAATCATGTTCCCATTCGGGAACCATACTAAGAGCCTAAAAAAGCAATAGGAGCCCCTAACACAGTGGAGGCCCCCTTTCGAGGAGCAGGAGGCCCCCTATCAACATTGCCCCCCCTGGAAGAATTTCGTGGCGACGCCACTGCGTAGAACAGATTTTGGGATGAGGCCCCCAGGACGAAAAGGAGGCCCCTAAGACGTACAACATAGATTGGAAGGTGGCCCCCAGGACGAAAGGGAGGCCCCCAGGACGAAAAGGATGCCCCCAAGACGTAGAACAGAGATTGGGAGGAGGCCCCCAGGACTAAAAGGAGGCCCCCAGAACGAATAGGATGCACCCAAGGACGAAAAGGAGGCCCCCAAGACGTAGAACAGAGATTGGGAGGAGGCCCCCAGGAAGAAAATGAGGCCCCCAGGACGAAAAGGATACCCCCAGGACGAAAACGATGCCCCGGGATGAAAAGGAGGCCCCCAGGACGAAAAGGATGCACCCAAGGACGAAAAGGATGCCCCAAGACGTAGAACAGAGATTGGGATGAGGTTCCCAGGACGAAAAGGAGGCCTCCATGACGAAAAGGAGGCCACTAAGACGTAGAACAGAGATTGGGAGGTGGCGCCCATGACGAAAATGAGGCCCCCAGGACGAAAAGGAGGCCTCCAGGACGAAAAGGAGGCCCCTAATACGTGGAACAGAGATTGTGAAGTGGCCCCCAGGACGAAAAGGAGGCCCCCAGGACGAAAAGGATGCCCCCAGGACGCAAAGGAAGCCCCCCAAGAGCACGTTCGACTATCTGCATGTCGTGCATCATGGCTTGGTCTCTCAACGCACCTAGTATTATCTGTCCGTCGTGTCTTTCCTGGTATAGGTCTGCATTCTGAAGGTTGGGATATCTCAGTTGCATAACCTGGTGTAGAATGGCCTTGGTAATCAAAATAGCGTTCTCGGGCTTGGTCTGCAACGGCATCAGCAGGCATCGGAAGCGAAATGGCAAATATCCGAAGGCGTTCTCCACCACCCTACTGCCACGGGGTGTACGGTAATTTAAGATTCTTTCTTCATGGTCGAGGTATTGTAGGGCGGCGAGGTCGGGGGCGGGGTCGGTGTGGGGGGAGGGATAGATGGGGGAGGGGTTGGTATGGGTAGGGGAGGGGTGGTCTTGTCTTGGTAGGGGTGGGGGAGGTGTGGTCTTGTCTTGGGAGGGGAAAGGGAAGGTGGTATTAGGGGGGATTGGATAATAGGAATTGGTAGGGGTGTTGGTTTGGTCTTTAGTGGTTGGTCTATCTTCTGTCGCTGGTCGCAAGCGTTTGTGTTTGTTTCGTCTTGCTCCACTGCGGTGCGCCTTTGAGACAGTTGTTTCCGCACGGCCGCCGGCCGGCGGCCATGTTTGCTACGCTCACGGGCGCTGGGCGGGTTCTTTCCGACCCGGGCCGATCTCGTTTCCGGTGGGCCGGCTCCCCGCCGGTGCGCCGACAGCGAGCGGTGTAGTATGTGCTGTCATCATGTGCCATATCACCATGTCTTCGTATAGTCATCCTGTCGGCGCCCCGTAACTCGTTATCCTAAAACAAATTTATATAGCGAGGCCAAGTTTATCACTGCACCCCTTCCATTCGTGAGTGAACCTAGCTTGGTCGTGGCGCCAGAGAAGGATAGAGGAACCGCGTGGTTTGAGAGACTTGGGGTGGGGAGGTGGGTTCTTAAGGGTAATGGGCGGACATTGGAGTTGGAAATGCGTCCGTCATCGGCCCTCGTCCAGCTACGGGGCTCTCTTTAGTGTTAAAGACCCCTTGTTTCCCTCCATGTCCTCCACCAGCAATGCTCTCACGGGTCACCTAACTGGCAAATTGACGGCCTAGGTAATTATCCTGGGTCAAATTTTTAACAACGATGGGTTTCTGACAGCTGCATGCGCACATCGGGTCCCAAACAGCCCCACTGGTCCTTAAGTACCCTTAGCTAGGTCATGCACACTCACATTCATTCCCTTTCATTCCGAACGTTCGCTCCATAAATGACAAATGTAAATTTTGGCCCGCGATTTGCCCTTCCAGTGGTATGTGCGCATTCAGCAAGTCTTACTTTCTCTGATCGCTGCTTAGGGCTTACTGGCCAAAAGTTAAATGTTAATTACCCGTGCTTTGGTCCACAACTGTGACCGGCTGACTCGACACTGTTGGTTGGGTATGATATACTATTCCCGTTACTGTCTTCAAGGCTCGATGACACTGGGCTGCGACATTCTGTTAGATTCTGATGGTCTTATGTCTGGGCTTGTGTAATAATGGCCGACATACCTACACATTAAATGAGTCAACGCCTTGCCAGGACTTGCATGCTCGAACTTGCGATCGGCCGGAACCCCCACAGGTGGTCCTGGGCCACAAATCGGTCGAGATGGCCCCCTATCGTCTTTCTAACCTATCCTGCCCGCGGTCATATAGGGAGACCTGGTGATAACCTGATAACCTGGTCCCTGTAATTCGCTTTGTCCATGCCAGTTTAAAGCTTACCCTTATGTGAATAAATGCCTGTACTGTCACGTCGCGCTGGTCTCTACGTCGGAGGTGTCCGGAAGTTTCGTGGGCACGGGAGGATGAATGTTCGTGACTCAAAGCTGAGCGAGTATGGAAGTGCTGCACGTCATTTAACGCCTGTTTGTCATTTCATTTTTGATAAATGCTTGGCTTGTGTAACATCCGCTATTTCAGGTTCAGTGCCGACGTTTCCTCAGTAGCAACGGTTTAGTGTAATCTAAAAATGTATTTGCTTTTTAGTTATTCTACACTTTTCTACTGTTTAGGTTCGCCTTCAGCATACCCGCAATGACAGTAACCGGATGCTCATCCGTCGAAGATGTGGGTAAGCAGTGCGAATGCGGTTTACCACTTATGGGATCTAACGTTACGTTCAGTCAAGGATGACATCAAGACCCTCATAAACCCGCCGGAACCAAACCCATTGTCTGGTTGAATATGATGCAAATTACAATGTATATGCAGGTAAACACACTGAAATGGCGGATCTCTGATAAACAAAATGTCCATGTCGTGCGATACTCCCATTCACTACTGACTATTCGGGTTAGCGGTTATGGTCTGTTCCCTCCACAAGGGTTAATGGACCCTTGGCTCGGCGGCACCGGCCAAGCTGCCTGTTTGATGGGAAACAGGTGTTTGACGTTTGATGGGGGGGCGAGCGAGAGGGGGAGAGGGAGAGAGAGAGAGGGAGGGAGAGAGAGAGAGAGAGAGAGAGAGAGAGAGAGAGAGAGAGAGAGAGAGAGAGAGAGACGGAGAAACAGAAGGACAGAGCGACAGTGGGGGACAGATCGGGGGTATTCCCACCTTGTCGGGTCGGTTTGCACATCTTATCCGCTGAGTGACGTGGGGCTCCAGCAGATCTCCTAAGATACTTTAACAGCACTGGAGGGGGCGAAATCCGCCCACCCCTCCGGTTTTCGCAAATAACTGCAGATTTTACGGGTCGATATGCGCAATTTTCCGTGTACCTGCTTAAAAATGAACGGCGCGTCGTTTAAAGCAAGAAAAATGAAATCGACCGAAAATTTTTCAAGTTAGGGGCCGCTAAAGTCAAAAAAGTTATAGCGCCAGACCACAAAAATCGGCGCAGATGGGCTCCCAGTATACTGACAAAGGGAAGTGTTCTAGGCAACACTAGGGACTTGTTTGATGCATTTTGATATGCTGTATAGTTTCAAGGTCATGTTAGGTCACCGAGGTCAAGTCAGGTCAAGTTCATGACAGGTTAATGGAACCAAACTTGATCAACTGGAATGTTGCCATAAATGCACTACTGGTTGTCATTTGTACTGTTTGTCATTGCGTTTCCATACTTTATTCATGTACTTCACTCCCTTCTTCACGAAGCCGATTGCTCCGAGCTGCCCGACGGAGCAGTCGGGCGGGCGGCCGGTTCCGGTAACTGGAACAGGTAACTGACCTGATAAAGTGGTGCTATATAGGTGACCTGAGGTCAAATGTTGGGTCTAGCATCTGCATTGCATCATTAGTAATGTCCAAAACATCATTGATGCCCATTTTTGAGCATTTAAACACAATCACAGCGATCCATAACGACGACAAGCCAAGCCACGCAAAACCGGAAAATTTTGCCAATCTGACCTCATTTGACCTTGAAGATATTGACCTAAGGTCACGAAAATTGCACACAATAGAGATCACTACCATGCCCATCCGCCCTGCGAATTTCGTTCCTCCAGCTTTACTAGGAGCTGAGATCTTAGGGGGCGGAATCCGCCCCCCTCCAGTGCGCGTAATTCTCAGAGGCCCTCCAGGGCGCGTGTTAATTCCATATGGAAAGAAGGTGGTTATTTAGCATGTGGTGAGTCAGAAGACCTGCCCTCTTCATTAACGTCTTTCAGGAACCAGCCGGTTCTTCCGTCGTCTAAACTCGCATCAGTAATGTGCGTGCGTAGTTATGTATTCATTTATACCATTCATTTCTAAACTATAGACATTCATGTATCATGCACAGCAACCTTGAAACCATGCTCCATAATACCCTTGATCGTCACACACTTCGCTCCTCCCCTTTACCCTTCCCGGGGCTACCAATACCACCGCTGGCTGGGGCCATCACATACACAAAAAGACCGGTGGCGGACGGGTCACATTTTGAGCATGATGGGTGAAGGATACTTCGACACTCCCTGGTCTGGTTCACTCACATTTCGCGCTATCAGCTTGGTTTTCGCTGTCTGGCAGGGGTGGCCCAGTCGACCCGCACGTGAGCGAAATTCACAGTTTAACTCATCATGGTCCACATTCATTGCACTTCACCAGAGTCTGGACGACTCTCTTGGGTGGTCTGTCTCCGACGACTGCCTTGGGTGGTGTGTCTCCGACGACGCTCTTAGGTGGTCTGCCTCCGACGACTGCCTTGGGTGGTGTGCCTCCGACGACTGCCTTGGGTGGTGTTTCTCGACTCCCCCCGGGGTGGCGCTTATAAATGTCGCCGCCCCTGGGAGCGGCCGGCCCCAGGCGTCAGGCAACGCACGCCATCTCTTTGTGCCCCGTGGCCTGCCTGGTGGCTGATGGCTGGTGACGCTGGTGACTGGTGACTCGTGACTGGTGACTGGTGACTGCTGGCCGCTGATTGGCGGTTGGCGGTTCCGGCTGTCCAGAGCGGTGGCTGCTTCTAGGCTGATACCCTGTGGCTAGGCGGAAGTCATTGCTTGCTCTGGCAGTAGCACCAAGTGGCCGCTGTTGACAGTAGGGTGTGGGCGTTTCCGGTCGCGGCGGCTGGATGTCTCGCGGGTCGGGCCGCCGCATGGCGACGGCGTGAAACGCCCTATTGAAAATGTAAGCCGTCTTACAGTATCGGTGGGAATAGGGCTTGACGAGGTATCTGCGTTGAGGGAAAGCGTCATCCCCCACAATAATGTACGGCGTATTCTGGTTGTCATTGGGCAGGCGGTCAGGCGGAGGCAGGCCACGGGCTCCCTCATCAAGAGCGGGTTTCAGAGTTGACTTAGTTGAACACACCGGTAACAGATATGGATCTCCTCGTGCCAATGTTCACCCACAGTAACTTGTAGTCCGCTTCGACGAGCCCCAAGAGAACAATGGACAAGAACCCTTTGTAGTTATGGTATGCGGTGCCGGACTTTTTTGGTTTCTTTATGGGAACGTGTTTGCCGTCTATTGCTCCGCAGCAATGGTGGTAGTTCCATCTTCTGGAGAAAGCCACTTGCCACTCCTCGCCAGACGTCATGGGTCGGAGGGGGCACCAGGACCTCATCTTTATACTCGGCTGCGATGGCACTGTACACATGGGGCACCAGGATGGAGATAGTGTTATGGGCAACACGAAAATTGAACGCCAGACTGTGGTACGAGTCACCCATCGCCAGAAGCTGGAAGGAGCGGAAAGCGGCGCAGCGACGCGGACGTACAGAGGAACAGCCGTCAGACGACCTCTCAGACCTCGCTACTGACCTCCTGGTAAGCCAGGAGGTCAGTGGCCAAGTGATGCATTTGGCGCCATTTTGTCGTCATGTCAGCATTATTATCGTCGTATGCTTACAAAGGTAATTCATTAATTTAATGAATTATGAGTAATACAGCTACATCCAAATGCTATCAGAAGATACACGCTTGGTTTTATATCGGCAATAGTTATCACCGGTGCTGTCACCCGAATCAGAAGTTGGAGATACATCGTCCACGGATCGTCTGAAAGGCCAGAGCCTCCCCACTGATGGAAGTACAGATAACCTTATTACTATGGCATTGGCAGCAGATAGACATGGTGTGCCTAATCGTGCACACTAGTGCCATGGTAAAACTCTTTCAAGAAGACATCGGTGTTATAATCCTGGGCTACATGGCTGGTGGGGAATATTGAGCACACTTTGCACCCTTGTCAGGCAAGGCGTGTGGCAATTTTAAGGAGCTGTCCGTGGCCGATGAATTCGATTTATATGCAGTGTTGATTCGTGTGGATGAGACAGCAGCCAACACCGGAAAACCGGGAGACTTGTGCAGCTTATCTGAACTGTTTGAAGGTAAGCCAGTTCATTGGTTCAAATGCCAGCTTCATGGCTGAATACGAGAGCTTTCTAGCATTTTGCGTTTGCATATAGGGGGGGGGGGGGGGGGGGGTGGGGGGTTTTGGGGGGGCGAAAAAGGAAAGAGTCTGCGTCCACCAAAAAAAATTATTTTTTAAATTATTTAATTTTTGTTTAAAATTTACATTTACAATCAGATGTATAATGATGTAGAAGATATACAGATGTACCTGAAAAAACCTTCCCCCTTTTTTTTTCATTTTTCCCCCCCCTGGAAAGCTGAAAACTCGCCTGGATTTCTTACTGAATCATTACATGTCTGTGTGGTTGCATCTTCAATCTCATTTCCAGCGCACAGAATGAGAAAAAAAAACCTGCATCTCAACATCGAACTCATTAGATAACTACCATCATCTGTGCAGGAAATACAT
>JAOTOM010002736.1:0-52500 GCA_034440615.1 Ashinkailepas kermadecensis | reverse complement strand
ACTGCTCACATTTTCGTTGCGGGAAACTGATGGAAATTGAGCCTAAGGATGAATTATTATATTCACCTAAAATGTACATTTCCAGGCTACATGGTGAATTATCCTGTCGTGCTACCGCGATTAACCCGGCGCAGCAAGTTCAGACATTTCGAAACAGTGATTCACTTTGTGGGTCCAAACCAAGGCCTGTCCAGTCAGGCTGGGAAATAGCGTCAGCTGCTGGGGCGTCGTTTAGCTACCGGGTCAAAACAAGCTTCAAACAACAAGCAACAAGCTCCACATCCAGGATTACAAAGCATAATTCAAACCTGGACCTTAACTTGTGACAGGGTATCGGCTCCCTTGGTTTCTTTTTTGCACTAAACTTGGCCATAGCATCATCCTTTTGAAAGCAATGCAGATTAAAAGGTGTGCTGAACATTCCATTTATGATATGTTCTTATCCTATCATATCATGTCTTGCAGCCAGGGGCAGCATAGTATGGCAGTTTCTGAAGGAAAGATATGTACCATAGAATTAGGAATCATATCATCTTCCCAGCCTATGGGTTTTTTGGTTGGTACAGGTGTATTAGTAGGCTTCATAACAATAAATATGTTTTAACTCAGGCTTTGCCAGATTATGTTGTTAATAACATGCATTGTACCTTCATGTAGCATTCCATATCAATATATCTTGGACTGGTCCTCCCCTGCTGTAATATATAATTCATATCAAGCTTAGTCAACCTAGGCACTTAAATTAAAATGTGCAACTGACTAACATGGAAGTTCGTTACTGAAAACCACTATCTTATGACATAAGTCGTAAAGCCATGAATGGTCTGTCTGTAGCATGTGGCATCAGGTTCAATGAGGTGCACCAGCTAGAAGAAAATCCACACCAATAAGTACCATGTGGCAAAACACGTCTGGTAGATTGCAGAGGGCATCCAGGGCAGGGGCACAGGGGGTTATGCACCTCATGGTCATGTCTCATCCTTCAGGAAGCTCAAGTGCACTGATTGATCTTTTCAGCCAAAAAAACCTCTGATGGAAAAGGCACCCCTCCAGAAGGCTCAAGTGCATCCACCTATAATTTTTCATGAGAAGGCACCCACCCAAGGGTACACTTTGAAATACTACTCAAAGAGCCTACTGAAGTTTACCCAATATTTGTTTACCATTATTGTGCTTTAAGGCATTCACAAGACAGGTTTTACTCACATTTTGTGTACATGAAGCAAACAAAGAGTTAGGTTTGGTTAGGTTTGTCTTTTTTCATTTGGATTTCCTTTTCTTTCTTTCGCATTAAAAAAGAATCTTCTTCAAAAACCGGTTAGGTAAGGTTGAGTTAGGTTAGCTTGGAATAGGCTAGGTTACATTGGGTTAGATTAGATGTTCATGTTGAATATTTTAATGAAAAAAGTTTCCTTATTGCAATACTCTTCTTGCATGGGAGAATATGCTAGGTAATGTGAAGTTATTATAGGTTTTTTAAAACAATATTTATGCTGCTACCAAACTCCAAGTCCCCTTTTTGGTGTCATTTTGCCTGCTAACTGAAAAGCATGCATTTGCAGAGGAAATTAGTGGTCACATCAAGTTAAGCATGTGCACAAACATTATATTGGAAAAAGAAATACCAGGATTTAAAAAATAAATATACACAATATATATATATATATATATATATATATATATATATATATATATATATATATATATATATATATATATATATATATATATATATATATATATATATGTCTATTCACTTTGTGCAGTTTCAGGGAAAAAGACACGGAAACTCTGCTGTCGGACATACATTTTTCCTCCACAGCTGACATTGTGAATTGCTGATTTTGTTAGCAATGGAAGTATCGCCATCTGTGGTCAACTGAGTGCACTATACCTTTGTAGATGGCAGCAGCAGCCGGAGACGGTGTCGTCGGTATTTTGAGGGTCCATATCACAAGTACCAAAAGTCATAACCTTATTTTGAGTACCGTACCAATGGGAGACGACGCGCGAAAGCTTCCAGACGCAGCCGCTAGAGCGGCGACACATGCGAGTAGGACGTGAATTGCCCGCGGCATTAGCCAAGATGCCTTTACTTTACATTAGCCGCGTCCGTGCCTTTCGCTGGCGAAGAGCGGGAAATTGGAGTGGAAGAAGTTTCCTAAGATTAATTACTTGGTGTCGGTAAGTTCGAAGCTGAGTTCCTGGTTTCGCATATGGGTAACTTCTATGTATGGGTAGAGCCAGTGACCTACCGAAGGAGGGGCAAAGGGGACAGTGCCCTTTTGTCCCACAATCCCTGAGAGGCTGTTGAGCCCCCAAGAATATCGCCGGGGTTCGGAAAAATTGCGCCAGACCGCGTAAAAATCCCGCTGTGCCCCCAAGAATCGCACCGGAGCCACTAGCGGATCCAGGAGGGGGGGCATTCCGGCCATGGCCCCCGAAGCGCTTAACAGGGGGGGGGGGGCAGTGTCTTTTGGGCCCCCCGAAACCAACAGAAGTAAACTAAATTAAAATTAAGTAACCTTGGCCGGGGTAAAAAAATAGAGTCTGAATGAAAGAATCTTCAATTATAAAGGTATTTTTTAATAATTGTTTGGAGGCCAATATGGTAGCATAGTAGATTCTGACACACATCGAGGGTTCCATGCAAGATACCTTTACTAGAAGGTAGATCGTAGTTTACCTTCAAGCCCGCATGACGTCATACGAAGATTTTTTTAAAAATGGTATCAATATGGTTGCAGAATACTTTTTTTTTCAAATCATACGCAATGGTTACTTTTATTTTGCTTCCTCTACAAGCATGGGTATATTTATCTTCCGCTGACTGAGTTATTAATATTGTCCTGTTCTTTCCATTGAACATTTGTTACGACACATATTTTTATCATGCATTGGCAAGGTTGGATTTGTGCATTGTAATTTTGCATGTTGAGAGGAATATTTTGTAGTCATCCAGTATGGAGAATATTTTTTTTAAAACCTTATGCATCGTAACTCAATCTGCACCCCCTCTCGGTGAATTTTGAGCACTTTTACTTGATCACAGCAGCTCATTGTCAAACTCAGGAGGTAACTTAGGAGATTCAACCTCCAGATGAGAAAACAAGAAACAATTTTCTGAAGAGGGTAATGTTCTGGAGTCCAAAAATCCACGAGCAGCGTATTTTTCCAAACATGTACATATCTACCTACATTGACATACAACAGTCATTGAAAACATAGCTTTTTCTAGGCCAGCTAGACTAAGGGCATGGTGCATTATTCCTTGATTAATTTTGCATGGATTATTGACGATACATGCATAATTGAATATTTATGTACAATGCAATCATGCTATGAATGCCTTCCTGAAACTTTCCATGAGTTGCAGTCTGATTTCCTGTAGTATGCATTCAGCATCTAGATATTATGTTTGAATGTAACACATCTCTGTTTCAGGTGACATGCCTTACTGTACAGTACCAGAGCATAGAGGTGGCACTGGGCAGGCAACTTTAATAAGGAAGAAATCTGGTTACACCATTCTTATCAGGATTCTGCCTTAGCAAAATATCTTAGCATACAATAAAACACGTCTAAGTTCTTAAATGTTGGGGAACCAAGAGTATACTCCAAGCATTTCAAAGAAATTGGTAAGAGAAGAAACCTAAAGAAAGATCTGCTCAACCCTGCCTCTTTGCAGCGAAGCAAATGTCTCCTACCATCAGCTATTCCTACCATAATATTCCCACCAGCCAAAACCCTGGGTAATCCTGAATTTTGTATTACTATTGATGTTTACATCATTTGCAAGATTACTTTGTTGTGGTTTTCCCTGCTTCATTTGCATGTTGACAATGTTTTTCCTCCACCAAAGAAAAAGATGGATAGGCCTGGTTAGGCTATATCCTTTTATTTCAAGATTTGATACTTTTCTCCGAGAAAATAGATTAGGCTAGCTAATTTTATGCTAGGTTACCTTGCAATTTTTAAAGCTTTAAATAATTAGTTATTGTATATGAACCAATTTAAGCCATCATTTTTTGTATTATTTTGCTTTTTAACGAATTTGTGTGCTTGTTGGTAAAAATATGTTCTTTGTACACCGAAATAACAATCACGATAAGACCCTCATGTCAAGCATTTACCACTAAGTTGTAGCTACACTAAGTTTGGGTCAAAGGTATGAGAAATAGATGATTTGGGTCAGATCTGCTGACTGAAATGGTGCATTCATGAGCTACATTTTTTTTTTACAGAATGGACAAAGAATGATATCAGGTGACAAATGTATCCCTTAGATACATTTACAGTTGAACAAGTTTTTTTTCCTGCTATATAGTGGGCTGGATCCAGCCCGCTATATCTGTTCTATCATCAAAACTTAGTCTGGAATACAAGCATAATCATTTTTGTTGAAAAAATAGCATAGTTCTTGTCATAGGAACACATGTTCAACTTTATCGACAAAAAGTATCAAGCCTTTTGGAATGGCATTATATAGGTTCTGTTTAAGTGATTGGAGCACGATTGCTCGATGTCCTGACCTGTGTATTTTAAGTACATGTCTCAAGCTTAGTATAAAGGAGAGGTTATAATGAGATAACAAGTGAGTGATGCCTATATTTAGGTTGATTCTTTCCATCAACAATTATAGGATTTGTGTAAAATGCCGCCACACGCCACGGTCTTCACTGCGGAGTTGATGGCCATCAGCAAAACTCTTGCATACATCGAGGTTGACGACGATATTTACATGTTATTTTGACTGATTCTCTGAGCAGTCTTGTGGCGTTGCGCAGTTTTAACCAGCAACATGTCATCGTACGAGACATTTTATCGCACCTTACTTCTCTGCATCGCATGGGAAAACAGGTCATACTTTGCTGGATTCCAGCACATGTCGAAATCAGTGGTAACGAGCTGGCCGACAGGGCTGCAAGACGTGCAGCACAAACGCCAAGGAGTCGCGTTCTCTCACTTCTTGCCAGTGACTACTACCCAATTATCTCATCATTTATTCTCAGAGAGTGGCAGGGCAAATGGGACCAAGTGGAGTTCAACCAATTAAAGCAAATCAAACCATAGTTAGCTCCGTGGCCAACGTCCTTCAGCCAAACTAGAAGGGACGAGGTAGCCATCTGTCGTCTCAGAATTGGTCACACTCTAGCAACACATAGGTATTTTTTTTGTGCGGGGACGACAGGCCGAAATGTGTTAGGTGTAATACCGCACTGACTGTGCACCATGTGCTGGTGGCGTGCCAAGCATACACAGAAGAACGTATGCGCCACTTCGGATATGATGCTCTGAGGTTGAACAACGGAACAACGGAACATCCACTCATGACGTGGTCTCAAATAAAACAAGTCATGCGGGAAAGATATTCGGACCTCTCGGATAATAAATGCGCTCAGGAGGGTTTACGAAAACTGCGCCAAAATCGAAATCTTGTGCAGAATTTCGGTGAGAAATTAATCGCACTGGCACGGGAAGCTTACTCGGATCTCGAAAATCCAACGGTTCAGGAAAATCTCATTGATATTTTTAATAAAGGTGTCCAAAGTAGCTAATTGACAAACAAGCCGTACAGGCAAAACTTCCGGACCCTGGCGGAAGCCATCCAGTTTGCAGTCAAGGAACAGAAGGTAGACAGAGTAATCGAGGTATGCAGAGGCGTACAAAGGCAGGAGCCGATGGAAGTCGACTCTAATCAGCCGGACACAGGAGAGGACAGGGTAGATAAACTGGAAAAACTTGTTATGGCAATAGGCCAATCGGTGGAAAAATTAGCAGCAACGTCAAAGCTAGAAACCGAGAAGCCACCCAGGGAGAACCAGCCTGGACCACGGGTATTCCATCCCACCTACCCACGTTACCCACGTCCGCCACGAAACTACCCCTCAGGACCACGCTTTGGACCACCTCAGTCAGGACCACACTATGGACCACAGCAGCCACGACCTCCTATGGGCCCCAGAGTATGGAGAGCACCACCCAACACCGACCAGCATCCAGCTTACCGCTGGACTCCCGATGGTAGACCCATCTGTATCAGGTGTGCCAAAATTGGCCACATTGGAAGACGATGCCGCTGTCAGCCAATTAGCCAGTCGGAAAACTAATGAGCTCTGTCGCGACTGACCACCGTGATGGAGCTGAGCAAATTCAGACCGAGGAAATACCGAGAAAACTGAGGAAGAATATCAGAAAAAGCGCGACCCCGAAAAACGTAAACAAAGGTTGGCACGCGTCCAACAAGTTCACATCAAGGCAAACACGCCTATGGCATGGCTTCACATCGGAAACCAGAGAGCCCTTACTCTCGTGGACACGGGAGCCGATATATCGTTCATTTCGAACAAATTATTTGATAAAATCGCGGATAAAAATATTATAAAATTCTCACAGGACCGACGACATTGCATACCACTGATATCCGCCAGTGGCCACCGCCTGAAAAATATTGGAGTTGGAACCTTCATGGTGGAGATGAGCAAATTCCGAAAACAATTCGAATTTCAAATTGTGGAGGACCTAAAACAGGAGTGCATGTTGGGAAATGATTTTTTGACGAAGTTTGGAGCGAAGTTAGATTTTGAAAAGAAAGCCCTATGCATCGAAGGAAACATGATTCCTCTCAGACCGCAAAAACAGAACAGTGAACCGACGAGCTCACTCGTACGAGTCAAGGAAAGAGTCCACATACCCGCCAACACTGTCGTAGAATGCCCAGCCTTCATCAACCGTGTCCAACTAGTAGATCAAAACTGTCATGTGCACTCGCTGGATAACATGCCGCTGATCTCTGAGGAACCTGGCTTGTTCATAGCCGAAATAATATCGAAACCAGACCAACACAAACGCGTACCAGTACGAATTGTCAATACCACTACTCGTGATTTCTCCTTGCACCCAGAGCAGGTGATTGCATTCGCTGAAACTATAGACGATTCTGACTTGGAAAACCTGATTGACATAACACAGGACATTGAACTGACACCGCCAACCGCTCCCTCTGACCCGCTTGATCAAGCCAAGCTGGCTCACCTGACTGGTACAGACAAAGACAGACTAGAACAGCTATTACGTGCCAACACTGACTTATTTTCCGAAACTGACGCAGATCTTGGAACGACTGATGTCATCAAAATGGACATTGACACTGGAGACAACCCGCCGATCCGACAAGCTCCTTACAAAACCCCATTCTCTCAGCGAAAATACGTAGAGGAACAAATTAAAGTAATGTTAGACGCTGGTATCATTGAGGACTCAGACAGTCCTTGGGCTGCCTCGATCGTGATCATTCGCAAAAAAGATGGAGGTAACAGATTCGCGATTGACTTCAGAAAACTAAACAAGGTGACCAAAAAAATAGCTACTCACTCCCGCTAATTGAGGACATTCTTGCCTCTCTGGGAGGTGCGAACTTCTTTTCGTCTTTGGACCTGAAAGCTGGTTATTGGCAAATCCCGATGTCCGAGGAGAGTATTCAAAAAACAGCATTCACATGTTTTATGGGCCTGTGGAACTTTCCCAAAATGCCATTCGGAATTTGCAATGCACCCTCTAAGTTCGCTGAATTGATGAACAAAGTGCTGTCCGGAATTCAAAATCAGTTTGCAACCGCCCACATCGATGACATAATCGTCTACTCCAAAACATTTGACGAACATTTGGCCCATCTGGAAGAAGTTTTCCGCAGACTGCGAAAAGCGAAATTGAAACCAAAACTGTCGAAATGTGACTTCTTGAAGGAAAGAGTACAATACTTGGGACACCTAGTGTCAGCCTCTGGCATCAAGCCAAACCCCGAGAAAGTGGAAGCGATTCAACACATGGCAGCCCCGACCAATGTCAAGGGAGTTCGCTCATTCATCGGTATGTGTTCATACTACCGTCGCTTCATTCCCAGCTTCAGCAAAATCTCCACGCCACTTATAAACCTCACCAAAAAACATGCCCGATTTGATTGGACAGACGAGTGTGAGATTGCTTTTGAAACACTGAAACAAAAATTAGCTACCGCACCCGTGCTGGCATATCCCGACATCACGAAAGAGTACAAATTATACACGGATGCCTCCCAGGAAGCAGTTGGAGCCGTGTTAGTGCAGGAACATGGAGAAGGTGAAAGAGTGGTACAGTACCTGTCGAAACAATTAAATGAGACACAACGGAAGTGGCCAGTGGTGCAGAAAGAAGCCTATGCGTGTGTGTGGAGTGTGCAAAAATTGCGCCAATATTTGCTTGGATCGAAATTCACCATTCTGACCGATCACCGTCCACTTACTTTTATGAACCTGTCTGAAATGAAAAATCCCATGTTGCAGAGATGGGCGATCATGCTTTCAGAGCACGACTGCGAAATCATATACATTAAAGGAAGCAAAAATATCGTGGCTGACCACCTCAGTCGAATGCACGAAACTGACCAAGACGTGAACGTCATAGATTCAGACCATGTACCAATGGGTGATCTCCGTCACACTGAGTTCAGAAAACCAGAGGAAGACCTGAGCAGAGAGGTAAAATGTAAGGAAGTACTAGTGAAGTGGGAGAATATAGCGGAACTGTAGAGTGCCGATGAGGAAATAGCAAATATTCGGAAAATCGTGAATGACAAAAATCACTCAGATTATCGGGACATCGTTTTGCGTTACATGGAATTGGACAAACTGATCTACAAAATTAGCGATGGACCTCGCTGTGGACCATTTCCAGGCTTACAACTATGCGTGCCGAAATCCCTGAGACAGGAAGTATTGAAGGAGATGCACAATGGTTTCTTTGCAGGACACATGGGACTCACCAAAACGTACGAAAAGCTTAAATTCAGGTATTATTGGAACGGAATGTGGAGAGACACAGCCTACCTCAAAGCTTGCGTGCCCTGCACAGGACGCAAAGCCAAAGCAGCCCCAGCTCCGATGCAGGAGATGCCAGTACCTCACTATCCCTTCGAAATGATTGCGATTGACACTTGTGGACCATACCCAGAAACGCAACAAGGTAACCGTTATGTCATCACAATCATCGACTTGTTTTCTTCTGGGCCGGAAAGTTTTTGCACTAAGCGTAAGGATGCCCATACTGTCGCGAAAATCATTGTGGAAGAAATCATCCCACGCCACTCATGTTCACGCGTGATACTTTCGGACTTAGGAACATAATTCAAAAATGTCGTTGTAGACGAGCTGGAAATTTGTTTGAATATTCGCCATATCACCACCAGTGCTTATCGGCCGCAAAGTAACGGACGATGCGAAAGGTACCATAGGTGCCAAAACGACATATTGGCAAAAACAATCAACAAAAATCAGGATGACTGGGACACAAAAATTCCCGCTACTCTTGCCGCCTATCGGACCGCTAACATTGGAAGCTCTGGAACCATCTCGCCATTCTTCACACTGTACGGCAGAGACCCCATTCTCCCCCTGGACAATTTGCTCCAGCCAAAAATGAAATATTACGGAGAAGACTATGTCCCAAAAATGCTGTCCAATTTACATGAGGCGTACAGCCATGTAAAGACTCACATTGTGGAGAGTCATAACGTAACCGTGAGTACGCGGACCGCAAAGCCAAGCCACGAAATTTCAAAATTGGGGATCCCGTGTATTATTATGACACAACTGTGCACCCTGGCACGTCGTCAAAGTTCTCGTTGCCGTGGAAACCGTACTTTCGGATTGTCAAGCAAACGAGCTCAGTGAACTATGTGATCAGAAATCAGACCTCCGGTAAGACCCGGTTGGTGCATGCACAGAAACTACGGCTAGCCGACCCGAACACAGCATGGGAACCCAACAAGGACCACGACGAACCAGTGAACCAGAATGATTTAGAGAAAACGTCAAAGGTAGATGGTACAGTCCCTGAACGAGTGCAGCCTTTTAGGTCAGCCAGACGGGCCGAGGTCGGACCTGACTATAGTCCCTGTGAGGATTGGCCCATGGACGTATGCAGCCCACCGAGAACAAAGGATGATGAAACCGCTGAGTTGACGGAACCCGTGCCTGGCTCGATGCAACCAACACCGGTCGAGTCTGACCTGCCAGAGAGATCACCTCTCACCCCGTCAGCAGATGTAACTGGGCCCCCACCGGTATCGAGTGATACTGAGACAGACATTCCTCTGTCTGAACCAGTCCAGACAAACAAAAGGCCGTTGCCGTCGACCAGTGAGTCAGACGACGACGCCCCATTTTCAGAACCAGCGGAACGAAACAAAAGACCACTCCCCTCTTCGAGCGATTCAGAAGACAATTTGCCCCTTTCAGAATTAGCAGAGCGCTTAAAACGACCCTTACCTGTGTCCAGTGATTCAGACCCTGAAACTTCACAATCGCAATTGGCGAAACGTCCGAAACCTCCAATTAGCGAATCGGAAGATGAAATTCCGCTTTCAGAATTAGGAAAACGCTTGCAGGACACGACTGAAAGCCCAGTGAGGCCAGTCCCTGAAAAACGACTTTTGGTGGAATCATCTGACGACGATCGCCCCCCATGCAAACTTCAAATTCACGATGACTCCGCTACTTCCACTGATTACGAAGCTGATGTCGACCGAGTCGACGTCACGCCTAATGTTAACGCCTTTGCAAGCCTAGTGGAGATGCAAAATGAATCAATGATGAAGCAGTTCAAATTACAAATGATGATGTTCCAATCGATACTTAAATAACGGCTCTAGTAGATATGTCGTCGAAGTGTGCCAGTGAGTCGCTTCATGTGAACATACTGTATTGTTGACGCAGTGGCGCCACCAACGGTGACGGAGTAACGCCACCTACCGGCCTGATTACCGATGTGATGGACGTGGTGCGTGTAGCACCTTGTGATGGGAACCCCATATGGGCGTAATGATGTTGATGTGACGTTGTGACGTCACCTACCCTGATGTCTTGTGTGACATATTGTCAACTGTTAGTAACATGTATTTGTGGTGAAAATCCAACCCCAGACCTATGCTTCCGCATCTTTGAACCGATATTTGTACCTGGAACCCACCATGCAATCCAAACCATCCAACCCTTCCCGCTCGGTAAAGACATCATCGTCATCCGTCCTGGACCTGGACCTGAGCCAGCATCAGCACGACTTGACACTCGGGCGTGACGAGTCCGTCACGCCAGTTCCCGCAGGACCATCGACCGTGTTCCCGCCGCCTCACGCCGACACCGCAGCTGACAGCACGGACCTGAGCTGACGACCGGACGTGACGAGACAGTCACGCCGGCTGCCACAGGACACCGTAGGTGGACCACCTGCGGCCACCTCGTGCAGAGGCACACAGGATGTACCTGCAACACGACCCACCAGCGGCCGTTATACCCGGCCAGTTCGACGACTGAGCCGTTGGAACGGCGCCAACGGGCGCCGCCGAGGAACCGGGCCCCGCTGCAACCTGATCATCGCCGCGGCGGATGCGAGCGTCGCCGCTGCGGGCGCTGACGAGCGCCACCACGGAGCGATGCTGACGAGCACCGTCCGCGAGCACCGCCACTGCCGGTGCAGTGGGCGGTCATATGAGTGACTCAGCCGAGCTAGCGCGTGGTAGACCGGAAGCTACCGCGGTGATATGGATAAATCACAGTCCGCTCTCGCAGCTGGACATGATCGAACGCGACATAATCTTCCATAAGTATATGGAGAGACGTCGCAGTTGGCAGGGTTGTGTCCCTGACCAGTGACTCAGTGTGACGAGTGACATGCGGTAACTACCGCAGGGCCGTCCAGTGAACGCGGCCGCGTCGAGTGTCGCACCCCGGGCGGCATCCAGTCTGAGATGTCAAGGTCGGCCATGCTCAGACATTCCCTTCCCGAACCGGACTGAACTTTCGACGGTGCGCGCGCGACAGTGATCGCCAAAATGTGTATGAAAAATTGTATTTGTGTTTAGCTATTAGGAATATTGTTTATTTACTACCATGGATCAGGGAATGGGTGCCCTTATAAACCTCCTAGACTAACCCACGTAGAACTGTATGTCATCTGACATGTATTAAATTGTTGTCGTATCGTAAGTGTCTGTTGATTCGTATGTGATTGTAGAAGGCCGTGATATGTCTAAGTGGAAGCTCAGGATCAATCTGGGAAATGATCCGACCTTTCGGACCTCTCGCTGTGTTGTAAAAGAGTTGGTTTTCGGGGAATCTGCATCCTCTAAATTCTGCCCCCTTACCCCTTCGTTCCTGGCGCGACAAGTCTCAGGCACCAAGACTGGCGTCCGCCTGTCTGATGCTGACGCATCCAGCCACCGCCCGACCGAGAGGCCGGTCAGTGGACTTTACACCTCCCCCGCCCTCTCCGGCCGCCAGGTGTCAGAGAAGTGACCTCAATACTGTGCAGCAGACGGCTGTATCTAGACCTCCTCTATCCGACCGGCGGGTACCGCCGCCGTCGTTAATGCTAGATGTAACTGTGTTCACATAAAGTTATACGTTTGGCTGTCCCGTAACCGTAATTGGTATAATCCCGTAAGCCTTCCGATTGTACACTTGTACCATAATTGTAACTGTAAAGAGTGTACCGTAAATATCACATAGTACCCTTCACTATATGGAAGTCCACTTCCGAGGAAGCTTCGAGAAGGTGGATGTGACGTCAATGGGCGGTTCTGGCTCAACGGCCAATCAGCGACCGGGGTCTCCAGAAGTCACTAGCGGCCGTGCGGCCGCCAGGGAGTCGGGCTTTAATTCTCATAGTGAGCGGACCGCTGCGACGCGCGCGCGCTACCCAACTAAGTTCGGCTTCTAAATTCATAGGAAAGGCAGTATCACGGCTTCCCTTCAGAGGAGAACGTACTGCACGGTGTCTGTCGGTCTCGTGTGATCGTGGAGTGCTGCAGTACAAATACAGGGCAGCAAAAAGTACTGGTGCTTTCGTGACCGAGGTTATCGCAAACGACGTGGTTGCTAGACTTTCGCGTGCCAATATAGGACTTTCCTACAACGACAACGACCTCGCAGACGCAGAAGCAAGTCTAGCCGAGACACCACAACCGACAACTCACTGCCTCCACTCACAATTCGACTACCATTCCACAATACACCCGTAGATCAACAAACACATTCAACAAACATGGACACCGCAAGAACACAGCTCCGCACTGTGCGTCACAAAAACGAACACTTGAACACCATCCATCAAAACAACCGACATAGGGAACGTACACCGACAAGCCGATGTATCGGACAGACAGACCTCACTCACTGCGACCTCATACTGAACCGCCCACGACCACAATACATCACATGTCACCAGCTACTTAGCATCAAACACCACGACCACAATACACCACATATCACCAGCTACTTACCATCCGACACATTCTCATAAACTGCATCAAATATAGCAACGCGAGACGGCACATCACAAATTACTGTCACATACTACGATCACACAACTACTCTCTACTACTACCAATATACTACCAATATACTGTCTATTACTACTATCTACTACTACTATCACAATATCATAAATTACAACACACTACTAACATCAGCACTTTCCTCAACAACGACAATCGAACATTACACGAATATCTCTTGCACTTTCATTGAACTACATTATTTCTTCATAAGCCGTGATATAACAAATATAATAGAGAAAAAAAGGCGAACGAAAAGTGAAAGAAAAACAAGAGAAACACCAATTTAATATTTTGAAAAGAAAACATAAACAGGGTAAAATAGAAAATAAAACTAACACGAAACTTGTTTGAAAAGAAAATGAACAAGGCAAAGCATGAATGAAGAAAAAAACAAAAGCAACGTTCCAAAAAGTGTGCATGCTGTTTTTGCAATGTTGAAAGGAGAAGTGGCGACGAACGGCTCCGCACCCAGCCTCTCCACCCCCTACCCCCTCCCCTACCCCAAACCAGTACCGTCCCCACTGACAGTTCATCTCAACTTGAGCATTTACTGCCTGCCAACAACTCCACATCTCGCGACCAGCAACTCAACTAATATCCACTCATCTCTACTCGTCTCCCAGATTCAAGACACCGCTCAACTTCTGTCCCCGTCGATCCTCTTCAAGTCGATTCTACTATTCCATTCATGTCTGCTAACCCCAGCTGGATGCAGCTTGATCTGCCTTGTGCTACCTCTTAGTCCTACACCGCCGCACGCCAACACTCATTTCAGACCACAAAACAGCATACAAGATTTATCACCACAGCACAGGTAACGGCCGATATCACCAACACGGCGACATACTGGTCAAGTTCAACAACAATAGCGGCCGTACCAGTACACACAAAATCTAAACCAAAGTCAGAATAAAAATACATGACGGCTGCTGTCAACTTTAACAAAATCGATCCCAACTGCTTCCGCACTGAAATCGCGTCAACCAACTAAACTGTGCGTCGAGTACCAGTTTGTTTGTCACCCATTCACTGAGACGGCCAGACACAATCCGATTCATACTTGGATCGAAGCAGGCCAGCAAGGCAACACCAATGGCCAACCCGATACTTTCTCCTTTTTCTACTACCTTTTCTGTTTTTCTCCAAATGCTAGATTCATTAACCCATACCATTGGCTGGGGAGGGCTGGGGAGCCGACTGCCTTTGCCCTATCTTGTGCATTATATCAACATGTTATAATCCATGGTATTTTCACGTCATTTAATCAAAAAATGGAAAGAAAGCACGGGGAGCGTGATTTTTTTAGGCGTGCCGGACTATAAAGGTCATTTGCGCCGCCTTTAAAGCGAGTACGTTACATGTCTGTCTATAAAGCGAACGTTTGTGATCAAGGTGCAGGGAAGTGGACATTTACGTTAAGAAATTTTACGTTAGTTTGCGTGACATTTTAGGTGCTGAAGGCGAGGGTCTGGGTTGGGGGCAGCTCCCTGATGTCTAAATGGTTTAGTTTTACTTTACTCCTACACAAAGCAATTCGTAGTTTGAGTGGGGTCGGGGTGTTTTGAGAGTGGCTAGAAGTTGATTTTGCCAGGGTGCCGGCTTTAGCCAACTCTTATCGAAGAGCACCGAGGGATCTTTACCGTGCGAACAAGGAGGTAATTATTCACACCGCCTATCACGCCGGCCGCCGCGTGTTAGTTGTTAGAAGCGGGTTAGTCTAAGCATGCCATGCAGGGTTGTCAGTTGGGTCAGTACGGTGTTTTGCAATTTGTAACATTGTTAAAGTTAATGCGAACGTTCAAGCCTCTGGAATGCCATCAATGCATCTCAGTAATAAGACCGCGCGCGGCACGTGGCCGGGCGGGTGCACCGATGACGGTCCGTCTGAGAATTTGGCCCCGTTCAAATCACTCCTAATACGTCCCGACGCCGACTCTGGTCAGTCGTTCGCCGCGTGACGTGATCGCCACCGACCGGGAGACTCTACGACCCAGCGGGTTGCCATGCCGACAGCCCCGCCCCGGCGGTAGCTTCGTCTGCACGGAGCCAATGTCAACGCTCGTTCGGTGCACGCGAACGCGACCTGTTGACCCCGCCGCGACCCTCCGAAGATGGCCGCTGGGCGACCGAGCCAATCATGGCCCGGTTCACTTTTGGTTGGCGCGTCACGTCGAGCTAACCAATGGCAGCGCCGCTTGCAACTAGATAATGTATTTGCGTAGGAAGTGCCATGTTTATATATACCTGTATGCCAACTGGAAAAAAGGAGAAGCCCCCGGAGATCGCCAGGAAGAGGGTCCCAGAGAGAACGAGCGTTTTCTTGGCGAGCGAGCGAGGGCTCGCCCATCACGGCTTAGGTGTAGGCGAATTCGAAGTAAACTCCGTCGTCTTCACGTATCATTTTATACCAGGGGCATTAATATCGCCAACACTGAGGTTGAACCCTAGATTCCCCACGGCCAGGGAAAAAAAACTACCCGACAAATTCGGCTCTTCTACGTCCGCTGTACCTCTGGGTAGCCGTTTACGTTATGAGTTGCAAGGCAAATCGGCTCATCTACGTCCGATAGCTTCTCTGTGTAGTCGTTTTACGTTATGCTAATTTTTATTTTTACTTTTGTTTATGTTTTCCTAAAGCAAGTCGGCTCATCTATTTCCGACGGCATCGCTAGGTAGCCATTTATTTCTAATTGAGAAGCAAATCCGCTCATGTACGTCCGACGCCATGCGGGGATGGCTACTTACGTGTTTCCTACGAGTGTTTCGCGGTCATGCATTGCAAGTTCACGTGAGTGTTGGTGGTGTGGTGCCTACAGTGCTCCTGCTAGTTTTGTGGCATACAAATATTCAAATAGCAATTGAAGGAGTTCTGGGTGCTTGTCACCGAGAAGCGATGGAAGCGATAGGGTGATGCCCTTTTTTGGTAGAATACCTTAGGTGGTTGTCTTTAAGAGCTAAAGCTACTACAGTCTAGCAGGATGTGGCCTATGCTTAACGTGGTGTTGCAGGTGCCGCAGTGCGGTGTTGTATATTGGTCACCCTCTAATTGAGGTTATGTTAGTTTTGTGCAACTAGTTCTAAGTCTAGTGAGGATGACCTCTTTTTGTCGGTGAGATTGATGTATTGGTGAAGATGTCTATATGTCATATGAAGAAAGAGTTGTCCATGGCATATTAATAAAGAGTTTTTCTTCTAAGAAATAAAGGTGCATATAATAAGAGAATAATGGTATAAATGAAATGGAACATATACAACTTTAATTGGTAAAGATTGAAGTCTAATATTAGGAGCAATATCCATTATATAAAGTTCAAATTACATAGCATTACTTGTGGGCCCTGTATAACCAATGCAGTTAATGCGCCCTAAAACCCTAATAACCAACCACATAACATTACTTTATGCCTCAGTAAAGCTCAATGAAACATCTTATATATTGCCAAAGGTGGAGCATAGCAAAGATACGTTTCTTGAAATGTAACTAATTTAAGTGACAATGTCTCATAAAACTCATAAAACACAACAATGTCATAGAAAACTACAATGTCACTATTTCTAAATTGTCGGCGGCTGCAAGGGCACCGCAAGGAGACCTCGTGGCGGCCTCACGGCGCCCTTGTGGCGGCCTCACGACGTCCTTGCGGCGGCCGCAACAACCGAGCGGGCGCCTTGCGATTGCCTTGCGGTCGCCGTGAGGGCGCCTCGCGGCTTGTTAACTAGCGCCCTGCGGTCTCCTCCCGCATTTCGATTTCATGACTTCTGCGATTGCCGTGCGGAGCACGTAACATGTGTGAACACTGCTTCCGCAGCCCGCAAAACCGTACGATTTGTAAAAATACCATTTACAGAACAGCAGACCGCAGAACCGTGCGGCGGCAGCATCATATGTGACCGAGGAATAAGGAGGCCTCACGGTTGTTGCGGCTGCCGTACGGTTTTCTAGGCACACCAGACAGGGTAAAAACCGTGAGGTGACCTTGAAGTCACCTCACGGCCACCGCACAGTGACCTTGCGATACTACATGCGGCGGGGTTACGGCTTACGGCCTTGCGATTTCCGGAAAAAAGTTTAATGTCAAATTTAATCAATCGTAAGGCCTGCGACGAGCAAAAAACCTTCAGATCGCCTCACGGCTACCGTATTCTGCCGGCAGGCACCGCACGGTTGTGGCAATTTTGGAGACTTACGGCCGCCGCCAACGCGCCGCAGTCCATTTGTGACCAAGGCATAAGTCGTTTAAGAAACTGGATGTCGTCCGACCCAACCGACGTGTTCCCACACTTGCTGAGGGCACGGTGTAATTCGTGCATTGTAAATGACTGATTGTAGATTTCTTTATTGCTAGAGCTAAAACTTGCTCTGGAGGCAAGGGCGTCTAGAGCGCTTACTATAGTGGTGTCGTAGTTGCTGTTGGCAGATACGCTGTCGTAGTGTAGTTTAAAGTGGTCTACGACTTGTGGGTTAGTGATGTCCTTTCACCGTCAGCTGGGGGAAGGGGCCTGGTGGTAGGCGTTCCAGGTTGAAACGCTTCATTTGGTCCAAGATTCTGCCAGTAGGGGTGAACCTATTGAATTGAGAGGCAAAAGACTGCCAACAGTTTTGTCGTGCTGTTCGAATTGTGTACCGGCAGTGTTTTTTTTAGATTGTCTGTATGCTGATAGGTGTGCTTCGCACACGCATCTTTTGAATTGTTTGTGGGCACGACGCCGTGCGGCGATTGCCCTTTGACAGTCAGGGGTCCACCATAGCGTAGATGCCTTTTTCCTAGGTTTGTTATTTTTGGGGACTGAGTCTCGTGCTGCTGAGCTGATGGCCCTTAGGATTGTCTCGATCTTACTGGTCTCTGAAGTTGTTAGGGTGAGGTCCACCTGTTCCTCGAATTAAGCCCAGTCCGCTCTTTTCAAGTTCCACGATTGTCTAAGCAGCTTAGTGTGGTGGATAACGTCGGTGCTGAGCCTAATTGAGATTGGGTAGTGGTCGCTCAGCCCGGGAACGTCTGAAACTGACCAGTCAAAAAGTGAGCTAAGTCGTTGGGAGCAGCACGTTAAGTCAATGCAACTGTCCGATCCTCCTAAGGTCGGGTTGTAGCGGGTGGCGGCCCCGGTGTTAAGAAGTACTAGGTTGTGGTCCGAAATAAACTGGTGAATTTCGCGTCCTCTAGCGTCAGTCTGGTCGGTTCCCCAGGAGGTGTGTTTAGCATTAAAGTTTCCCATAATGAGAACTGGTGGAGGGGCCTGAAGCAGCAAGTCGCTCAGCTTCTGTGGTGTGGGGGTTTCAACTGACGGCGAGATCTATAGTGAAATGACTGTGGTTTGGCAATGGGCAAAACAAAGCACATGAAGAATGTGTTGATATCTGATGGCTCTGCTCCAGCAGTGGCACTAATGTGCATGCGGATGCTTAATCACCGTCAGCGATCTGCAAAATTCCCGAGAACTAAGCCCTTTACGCCGAGCTTTTCTTTGTGCACAGCCGCGTTTGTGTACTGCCATGGTGGTCTCTGGTGAATGGCGGGGAGTACCCTACGGCCGTTCAGCGAAGCACAACGTCGCCACGGCCAGCAAACAGCCTACTGCGCCGCAAACGCCGCGGGCGCGGACTCCCAGCCCGCACCCTCTCGGCGCTCCGTCCGTCCCCCGCCGCAACAAGTTGCAGGCCGTTGTGTGAACTGCCAGAACAGGGCGAAGCGGCAACAACGAAGCCACTGTTCGACCTGATACGGCCCATTCCCATGGTCGGGTTCATGGATCATGGCGTTGGACTGGACACGGGCCATTCTCATGGTCTGGTTCATGGTTCATGGTTGCTGGTGTATGGTGTTCGACTGCAGGCCGGGCATGCTTGTTATCAAAGGCGCGACAATAGTGCATTCGTTCAGCGATTGGGGTGGGTTATTACTTGAATTTTAAATACTAACACCCAAAGCCTTCACAGTAATAGTAGGAATGAAAATTCAAACTAATGTATTTGAACTACCCGCACGACGATGTTTTAAAGCTGTCTAACTTTGACTTCGTCGCACGAACGAGCCGAAGTTGATTCGCTGCCGATCCACTTCGCCCTGAGTCCTGACTCGGCAGCTACTTTGTCGCTCGCCTAGCCAGTCGGTGGACAGTGGACGGCAGCCGGTCCGCGTCCTCCCAGCGAACGCGAGTCTGCCGACAATCTGCTTACAGACTGCACCCCTGACGACGGCTTTGTCTCCACCACCGACACGCGAGGCGCCTGCCACGGGCTGACGCCGACACATGCCCGACTCCAAAACAGATAGCAAGATAATGCGTCGCCCGAGAGGCGTTTATCTTCGCTGCTGCACTCCACTGACGGTGTGGATAACATACGGCCAGCGTAGACTAGCAACTATTCGAAGTAAACTGCTACGATATATCGGTGTATTTGTGTGTCTCTGCGTCACTTAATTTGCTGAACACTCGGGGGAGGGGAATTTTATGCACCCTGAGGTTTTCCGTGGATAGTGAGAAAAACGTGCGCAGCAGCGACCCGAAATATGGCATACCTTTTCTCACATCAATTTGATATGTTGTGTGAAAATTGTGAGGTCAGGTCGTATACGGCCCCGAGTTAGTGAAGGTCAAGTGAGGTCACCTCTCAAGACATTCAACCAGACGTCACGCTTTAACTGGTTAAGTTATTTGAAGGAAATTTTCATCGTTAGGAGCTTAGGAATGCAACAAAACGCACTAGAATATTTTTTCCCTGTATTTTTCGTTTTTGATGACATTTGCTTTGCACCTTTGCCCATCAGGGCAAACATAGAAGATTCTGTTTAAAGTAAGTAATTTTTATTAGTTTTTACATAAGTTGAATCAAAGCAACGCCTACCGGTGCACGCTACCCATTAGTAAAAGCAAAAATCAATACAATTGAAAACTGAAAAGTTGGAAAATTTCCTAACGTTTATTTTTTTTCTCGTCGGCAAACATTTTGGGGCAATGGTCGATTTCGTTTTCGTTTTCTGATTCCAGAGAATATTTGTTTTTAGATCTCCACAAAATGAACCCCCGGAGCCAAAGCATGACGTCAGTCGTGATCGCGTCGACCGCCTCGTGATGTCATTTTTCGAGGGAAGAAAACCTTGGGGGTGGTTTTGTGCCCTACTCGTCGAGCGCTTTCCGATTGCCAGAGGTGAAAAAAACCTGCTACTCGGCCACGAGCGTAGGTGACAGATTTTTGCCAAAATATATCCAGTTATGGTGCGAATTTACGGTACCGTATTATCATTGAGTATGGATTATATTTATAATCGGGCGGTTTTGCTCCTTAACACAACCAGTAAATATGTTTTTCCTAACCATCCAGACATATACGTACAGAAGCGTACCGAAGCAATTTAGTAGCTATGATCGAGGGGATGGGGGGGGGGCTGGAAAAAACGCCACCATTCGAGGTAAAGTTCAAAGGCTTTAACAATGCCGTGGTAAGCCCAATCATCTACGAACTGTTCCGTCCCCGTCCAAAGATTGAACCCGACGCAACAGTTCTGTTTTCCGGCGCAGTTTGTTTTCAAAGCTGTGTACGTGCCTAGTAATATGTATCTAGGGGCTGCTGAAGCTGAACTTGTCTATGTTTGCGTAAGTGGGGTTTCGTCTCTGAGAGTCAGGACAGGTATTAGAAACATGGCCTTGTTGTGGATGTTGGCCGACCAGAATAATATTATCTCCGGGAAATTATCCACTCCTGTTTTTTTTCTTCAAAAAAGATGAATTGAGTTTGACAATGACTGTCTTTGTGTTTGGCCATGATCATGGGAACATGGAAACACGGATCGTGACCGTGAACAGTACAGGAGTTCTTGAGGAGAGAAACAAATCATATCATTCTCCAACATCGACTGCTTTACGATTTTCCCCAAGTATCCAGGATTCATATGCAAAGAATAGTCCTCAAAGTCCTCTTCTACATATCAACCTGTAATGCCACCTAACTTTCCTCTCCAATTCAAGAATTTCCAGACATAAATCCAACCCTGGTCATACCTAACTGAAGTGACACTTCCAAGAAACCTTAGTGCAATGCATGCCCAAGGTGTGGGTGTTCACATGGCACTGCCATCATGATAAAGGGTGTTTTGCGTGTATCCTGGCTGCGAATTCAATGGTGAGTCAAGATTGTTGAAAATACATATGAAGACAAAGCATACCGGTCTACCTATCAGGCTGCAAAACACTGCCTTTGAAGAAGGAGGCTGATGGCAGTCGAGGTGCATTACTGCAGGAGTGGGTCAATTACCTAGGTGTATAAAGCTGCTTGGTGCAGTATATTTATGCACAATATTTCTCAGTCTAGCATATCAGGTCAGCCATTTTGCCACATTGGAGGCATGTGGAAGCCGTATCCTGGAAAATTATTTGGTTCGTTCAATATGAACCTTTGTTATATCAAAAATTTCATTCTGTCACATCCATGGGTTTGATTTTTGGGTCAGGGTGAAGGTGAAAAGTTGAGAAAAAAATGTCACAATAAAATTTCAAACAATTCGAAAGTAACAAAAACCTAACCAAACCTGAGCTAACTTAACTAATCTGTTTTTGAATAAAATCAATTTCCTTTTGTTCTCACTTTTGGGGGAATTTTTAACTAAAAAATATCCAAGTTAAGAACCTAAAATAACCTAAACTGACCAAACCTAAACCATTTGTTTCCTTTATGGAGGCAAATCGTATGTAAAACTTGTTATGTGAACATCTAAAGCACAGCTCTACCTTGAGTTCCAGCATAAATTCTTATGGTTTAGTTGGAAAGCAAAATAAGGCGAATAAGATGACCTTGAATGAGGTAATAGGTATATCACGAAAAATAATGTCAGGATTTATGTTGTGCGTGAGGGGGGGGGGGGTAAATTTACAGTTTAAAGTAATTTTTGAATTGCTGGAATTTCTTTTTCCAATTTAGTGATTATGAAGCCAATTGCGATGATGCGAAACTCATTTTCTCTGCAAGTGCATGCTTTTCAAGAAGGGCCGTTGTGGTCCATAGTTGCACTGATCTTTTATGTCTTTATGTCTCTTTATGTTTTTCAGGGGGCAGACAGAATGACAACAAAAAAAGTGGCTTGGGTTCGGGTAATATAGCATAACAATAATGTTGCAAGAAAAGAAAAACATATTACATCCGAACCCATCTAAGCCTAAACTTCCATGTAAGGAAACACATTTTTTTAACGGAACATTTCCAAACAGTATTTTCTTTTAAAAATCAACCGACAAAATATCACCTATAAAAACCAGGTCTGATCTGTTTTTTTTTAAAGAAAACAATGCAATTTTTCATTGGTATTCTCACTTCCTATTTATCAACTTAAAAAAGCCTAACCTAGCCAAACATGTTTAAAAAGAAGTATAACTAAGGAAATATTCCGGACACTTTTGAACATCAATTTTGAAGTAAATCTATGTTGTTCCCAAGACAATCTGATATATGCTCTTTGTAAATTGTTCAGATTTTGACATCGTGACCTGACATTGGATCACGCTGGGACAATAACGATCACTTCAGCCTTCCCCTATGCGTACGCTGGCTATTGGCGCAGCTGTGTATTAGCTGCGAGATCGCAGCTGTGTCCTGTATCTGTCGTACCACCAAGGTGAATTGACTGCGCAGAGGTAGCCGCCTTGCCTCGTCAGACTGACCCACGTGTAATACCTACCTATTCGTTGCATGTTGAGACATTCAGATAGCCTTTCCACATCACGTTCAGACGAAAATCAGATACGTTGGTGATAAAAATTATTAAAATTCGCCGTGATTATTGAAATTCGCCGTGATCACCGTGATTGGATGGCGTGGTCTGGTTAGGGCGTGGGTCTGTGGCGTGGAGGGTGATGGTCTGGTCGGAATTGCGAGGAGAGGTCTTGGTACGAACGGGGGTCGGTGAGGAACAAAGGGCTTCCATAGCGTCGTCCAAAGGAATTGTCCGGCGCGGGTCATCAACAGTGGCATCGAGAGGTGGAACATCATGTGCAGAGTCCGGGGTCGTGCGATGGTGGTCAGGTGTGGTCAGCGGCGGAAATTCCGTCTCGGAGTCCGGTGGCGAGCTGGGGTCGATATAATTTTTTGCGTTTTTCCCCATCGGGGAGAAAAAAAGACCTACCTAGTGTAATTTAACCCGCGCACGTCCGGGGGGGGCAGATATCTGCCCCCCCCCATGTGGTTTTCCTACTTTTCCGCCATACTAATCGGGTTAGCAAGGCCAAACCTCGCATGGCTGCTCATTGGTATTTTCCGCATATCCTCATACATTTTTTACCCTGGGTCATCTCAAGTCAGGTCACCAGGTCAGGCGAAGTGACCTAACGTCCCTCCGAGTTCTAGGTGGCATCACTCCCACAATAATTGGACGATTGATTTCAAACTTATATCACGTCATGATCTTATCAGGGTCTATAATATGTATATCACGGTTTTTTTCGTAGCGTTGACCTGAGGTCAGGTCGTGGCTATGGCTTACGCATTATAGGCCTATGGAAAAATATACAAATGTTTCCTGGTTACATATTTGCTCTCGGAATGACCTCCAACCGTTATGGCGTGTAGTTGGAAGCTATTCGCAATGCTATCGCTGACATTTTTGCTCAGTGGCCCCACCAAGGTCAACTGAGGTCACCTGAAATCACTAGCACATTTCTGCGCATTATATCGCAATGCATTGAGCTAGAAGGCTGAAATTACCGTCATTGTGCTTGTATCGACAAGACGTGTCGATTGATGTATTACATGACCTCCCTACTCTACCACATGACCTTGACCTGAGGTCATTGTTTCGGTGACCCATCTGTTGACCTGACCTTAAATTACACAGCGTATGTCGATAGCACATTTCAAGGGCTGTCGAATAGCATTTGCAGTTTGTTTCTATCTGTTACAGGTCCTGAGATATGTGCCAATATCGGAGGGTCCCACACGATCTGGTCGAATTTAACATATGATGACCCAGTGACCTAAATATTGACCTGAGCGAGAAAATGACCGAAATACTTTCGATAGAGCTTGTCACCAGCTATCCAAAGCCGTTTTCCGTTTGTCGCTACCTGGCATAGTTCTCGAGATCTTAGGGGGGCAGACATCTGTCCCCCCCCCGGACATGCGAAGTTGGCGCGGACCGCCGGACGTGCGAGTGTTAAAGAAATAAGAAGGACACAGAAACACAGGGAACGAAAATACGATGCGAGAAAAAACTAATCCACGCGGGTGACGGGTGTCACCCCAAGAAACGAACGAAGAGAGCGACGGGTGTCGCCCCACGAAAATGAAAAATAAGAACTGCGGCGACGGGCAGTTACTCACGCCAAAACTGTTAGGGCGGAGTACTCAATGTGCTCTAGTAATGCGTGAGCGTATATTAATGAGTACTCCATGTGTACATTTATATACAGAAAAGATGGCTATATATCGATTCGTAAGTCCCAATGATTTGCCACGACCTGAAAATGCCGGAGTGCATAGCTCTTGACTTTGGGTTCTGATGAGATCAAGAATGGTCGTTTCGAATCAAAGCACCAGTCAGTTAACCTGGACACCAATTTTAATCGCATTCTGAGACCTGAGGGTGCTATGGGTTGTTCGATTTGTCCCGGAACGCGTCAAGGGTGCCTTCAGCTACACAAATGGAGGGGATGGCGTGCAGACGAATCTTCTCCAAGATTCGAATTACGCAGATTTATACCTTGTCGTTTAAGGCAGTTGATCCTGCCAACTGTGTGCGCGAAGGCTACCAGCTAAGCGCCACATTTTGTCCTTGTTTTCTTGCACGTCCATTTTCCGTCATGGTAAATGGGATCATATGCGGCCACGCCATATATCATACAATGGTATGGCTACCAGACTCATCAACCGGGGTCGATAAAGAACGTTTCCCCCGCCATCGTTATGTTTTCAAGATAAGCATCGTTTTGATTGTTTGTTTATCGTACCGCAAATTTGCATCTCATCACCTTAATAACCTTATCTGTATCGTCACCACACGCTACCCAACACAAAATGATCCCATGTGAATTGACGTGACACCGCTTGACCTCGTATTTCCCGACGAACCACTGACGTCCAATATACTCACTTCGGATTGTGCGAAAGTGTAATAGCAAGTCTTATTGCGCATAAGGTTTGTAATATATATATTTGCACAGGCCATGCACAATAGCGACTGGATGTGGCAAGCTGAGAAGGACCGGTATCATGCATCGGTGGTGAACTCTTCAGAATATTCGCGGCGGGGGATCGGTTGCATACCTGTCCTTGAAGCGATCCTTTGTGGCGAAGTACACACATTGATGCCTGGTTGATATTGTCAGTCAGAAAGCTGCCAATATCAGAATACACTGGAGGAAATTACCGATTAAAGCGTATGTTCGTTCCGTGTATATCATACCAAGCTTCGGTGTTCGCCGCAGCATACTAGATTGAAACAATGCCTTGATTCAGATATAATCGTTTATTGGAGCCTACTTGCGTCAGTTAATATGGGACGGTCATAAGCGCCAAGCACCTCAAGATTATCATGGATCCAAAAACTCCATGATACCTAAGTGTAAGCGAATTCCATGCCAAACCATGAACGAAAACAGGCCAGAATAAGTGGGAGCTTTCCCAGAAACCAAGATAAATGCAACAACAAAGGGCATAAGTAGCTGTCTGTCATCCACGCCAGTTGTGGGCCAATTTAGCCAACATTTATGCACGTGAACTCGCATTTGCAAATTCCATTATTACAGACATTTACACAGAAGCAGGTCTGACCGCGCTTGGTACGTCCCGTGCTGCGGACGAGGGTGACCGTCTGCAGGTCGCCACAAAACTCTGCCACGCTCTCGCCGGCCATGGCTGCCACTTCGCGCACCGTCTGCACGATGAAGGTGCCCTCCAGCACTTGACGGAACAGCGCGTCGTCGGTGCCGACCGATGACGTCACCGGAGTACGGAGCAGCACGCAGTGGCCGTGCAGGCCACTGCCCTTGGTGGCGACGAAGCCGGTGGTGGAGTCCTGCAGCCACTGGGTGACGTAGTCGCCGGTCAACGAGATCCGCTGCACGGTGTCCAGCAGCAGCTCAGACGGAACTCGCACTTCTGCGCGCCAAACAAAAGCACATTAGACGTGCATGCGTGACGTTTTGCATAGCTGGTGTAGTGCCCTAACACGACTAATAGATACTGAACCACCACCACGACCCACTCGCCACCAGCAATTAATCATTCAAGCACTGCTTCGTAAATGATACCCCTCCCTCTAAGCCCTCCAACCGGCGATGGTGCCCCACAAAGTAGTGTGAATACATTTGCCCTTCTAGAAAGACCAACACGATGTGTTCTCCATCCATCCCATCCGAATAAAAATGCAACAAAAAACTGGGCGTTGCAATGGAATCAGACCGAATGGACAGCCAAGAGACATTCAAGCGTGCCATCACGACCACCTATTTCCATCAGATAAGACGGTTAGCATGACGAGACGTCGAGGAATCGGGTTCCTGGCATTGGTATCTAGTAATAAGAGGCGCACAATCCATCTATGCCAAGCGTGTGGGAGGCATGGCTCATTATATCGATGTAAATGAAACACAATTGTTGATGTGCAGAAAACCCTGTGCACTGTTCTCCGTAGACAGTGCAACTCACCACGTGATCCTGTGTGGTGTTCTCGGTAGACAGTGCAGGTCACCACGTGACCCTGTGTGGTGTTCTCCGTAGACAGCGCTGGCCATCACGTGATCCTGTGTAGTTTGCTCAATAGATTGTGCAAGTCACCACGTGACCGGACATCAATTTTTCCCGATAAAGGGGTTGGCTGACGGTGAGCTAATGTCATATATATAGCTTAACCACAACATTGGTTGACATGACAAGTCGATTTAAATGTTTTCCGTGAACTTGAAAGCTTTGCGTTTCATCATTCCCCGTGCACAAATCATAACAAGGACGTACTCGAAAGATTTCACACCGCATATTTCGGTATCTTCGGATAGTAACTGTGCGCGTCGTACTATGGTTCGATTCACGGTTCAAGGTTTAGATCGGCTCAGACTGCTGCATTACCTTGAGAGACTTGTGTGATAGTTCATGATAAAGAGCTACTCATAAGTCGAAAAAAGGTCATCCGAAGGCTCGCTTAATGGCATCAAGTGGCCTTTAAAAAACCGATGACTTACATAAGAAAGTAACCTGAGCTGCCCAACAACCAACCACATCGAACGTCGCCCACTTGCGATCAATAAGTGACGTGAAAGATAGTACCATAATAGTCAACAAGAGTAGCCTACTAAATACAGTAGTGACCTCTGAAAAGACATATCGACCATGCGGCGTGTCACATCAGAAATTAGGACGAATGGACGAACTGATTACATTTCTTACTCACCGTCGACGACAAGACCTCGTCCCCTAGCTCATTTCGTGCGCTACAGCTCATGTGAATCATTCATGCGTGTGCACACTTGTGTGTTATTTTGTTGTTGTTGTTTTTCGCAATACACGTGCTAGGTGACCTTCCTCGGGTAATTGTGTCTGTAGCAATTTGCATTTCCGGACCGTTCGGCGATCGACACCGATGCAGCGAGGGTGTGGCCTTGGCAACTACCTATCGCGAAACGTCATGTTTAATGACATTTTATTTATTTTGATTTCATTTCATCTTATTCATCATTTAATTCCATCATTTAATTTTATTTTGATTCGCAAAACACATTTTAAGGACAATAAAAGCACAGCGACTTGCATTCGTAGCGCACACAACTTACCGTTGAACTGCTCTATATCGTGGCTGGAGACCGGCGAAGTGAGACAGAGGACCGCGGCCACGATTGTGATAAGCTGAAGAGGTCCCATCTTGATGAAGAGCTTGCAAGGCCTGTAAGCCACTGCCGGTCTTGTCCGGTATATATACTGCTGATCGGTTCCAGGCAACCACAGCAAACTTTCCAGATTCGGCCGGAATTGCAGCACCGAAAAACTTCGGGGCTAACCGCAGATGACCGCTGGTGCTTTGCAGGCTGGGCTGAGTCGTGCGGACTGCCGTGTGAAGAGTTGTAGGCGACACCTGGCCCTTCGGTGGGTGGCTGACTCGTGTGGACTGTCGTGTGAAGAGTCGTAGGTGACACCTGACCCTTCGGTGGGTGGCTGAGTCGTGTGGACTGCCGTGGGATGAGTTGTAGGCGACACCTGGCCCTTCGGTGGGTGGCTGAGTCGTGTGGACTGCCGTGGGATGAGTTGTAGGCGACACCTGGCCCTTCGGTGGCTGGCTGAGTCGTGTGGACTGTCGTGTGAAGAGTCGTAGGCAACACCTGGCCCATCGGTGGCTGGCTGAGTCGTGTGGTTATAACGGTTATAGTAGTGTTTGAGTGATGAAAGTGTGCGACAACCTGGCTTTGACAGTGGTGTGTCCGAATAATGACTTTTCTTCTGGCGTTCTTGTTCGCTTTACCTGTTTTCATGGTTGATTTGTGTTGGTTTTTCCGTGCCGATGCCTGAGCTGCCCGCATGGCCGGGGCTCGGTCGCCCGGCTACCCGTTCTACCGATTCTGGTGGACCCCTTCTAGCCAATCAGCGTGCCGGAGGGAGGTGTCTACGGTACTCCACCGATATGGGCGCCGGACGGCTGGCCGTGGTCTTGTCGCGACCCAGGGATCTCGCCCGCTGTTCCGCCCGGAATGACAGGTCGTCCCGCCCCACCGACCGTGGTCGGCTGGCTCAGTGCAGCCGCGCCGAGAAATACCGCCACCGCGCGCTGACCGGGATGACCCGGCCGCTCGCCGCTCCACCCACAGAGGAGCACGTGCCGGCCGGCGCGTGCAGCAGAGGCGACACCAGGCGTCAGGCGCTACCGCGGTCAGCCGCAAACGGCCTGAGCAGGCCGAAGTGCCTAACATAATAAAATCAATTGGGCATGAATTTTCGGCGGGACCTAAATATTCATGGTGTAGATTTGAGAGGATTTCTAAAGATGAGTGTGTGAGGTGGTGTTCCCTAAATTGAATTTTTGCGGCATACGTAAGTGTTTGTTCCATTCTTCGGAGTGGTGCGATTCCTGCGACACAATGTTGCGAATCCCGATTCAGTTTGTAGAGAAATGATGGGAGATGTGGTCATTGCACCGAGTGCTATGCGGATGAATTTATTTTGTAAGGTGTCCAAAATTTTCAAAGCGGAGGTACTGCCACCTGCGTAAACTACCGAACCATATTCTATAATGGGAAGAGCCAAGGATTTGTACAATTGCAACAGCGTATGACGATCGGATCTGAATGACGAAGACGTCATGCAGCGAAATAAATTGAGTCGGCGTAAACATTTGGTCTGGACGTGTTTGATGTGTTGATGCATGGAAAGCTTGCGGTCGACAATAATACCAAGACATTTAATCAAATTTACAAAAGGTATGTCAGTGTTTCCGAGGTGAAGAGGTGTTTCTGGATTTGGGCACGGAGGTGATTTGCTGAATATCATTGTGGCAGATTTTGGAGCCGAAAATGTTAAACCGTATTTGATGGACCATTGGTGTATCCGGTCAACTGCGTTTTGGAGTCTAAATAAACAATGTTCTTCATTTTTATCTGAGTACTAAATTGCGCTGTCATCTGCAAAAAGAGAGTATGATATCTGAGGTGGTATGTCGGTGAAAATATCGTTAGTGATGATGTTAAATAAAACTGGTGATAAACAGCTTCCCTGTGGTAATCCGTTTTTCATTAAATGTAACTCGGAAATCGCTGACCGGCACCGGAGATGGAAATGACGGGAAGCAGACAAAAATCCTATCAAATAATGAGCTAAATTCACTTTGACGCGATGTCAAGAAGTTTGGAAATTTATGCGGGTTTGTATACCATATCATATGCTTTGCTAATGTCTAAAAATACTGCTATGGTGTGCTCATGTTTTTTATAACCAAAGCGGATGTCGGTTTCTTATCGAATGAGATGATATATTGTGCTGTGTCCATGACGAAAGCCGCATTGAATTGGAGATAAAAGATAATTTGTTTCTAGGTACCAGGTCATTCTTTTTATAATCATACGTTCCAAAAGTTTTCCTAGACAACTGGTGAGAGCGATGGGTCGGAAATTGTTGGGGTTGCTGTGATTTGTGGCGGGTTTTGGTGTAGGAATGATGAGGGCTTCCTTCCAGGATTCGGGGAATGTATGACTTGACCATAATTAATTAAACGTTGGCAAGATGCAATGTTTGATGTCGTCGGATAAATGTCTGAAAAAAAGAATAATGCAAATTATCGGGACCTACAGAAGTATTACCGGCGGAGGAAATTGCAGTATCCAGTTCTGAAACTTGGAAAAGGGGTATTGTATGTTTCAGTGTTGTCAGAATCGAATTGTGCCAAATCGGTGTGAAAAGTGTGTTGTGCATTTTGTAAGAATTCCGGTCTGTAGTTGTTATCAGAGCTATTGTGGGCCATGGTGTCCGCTATTGTATTTACTATTGTTTGTGGGTCTGTAATGGTGGTATTTTTTTTTTGAGGGCCGGAGGTGATTTAAATGGGGTGCGTCCAGACAACCGACGGAGTAACTGCCAGATTTTGCTTAAAGGTGTTTGAGAGGTGAGTTGTTGCAAATATGAAGACCATAAACGGCGCCTAGCATCGCGGATGATGCGGCGTGTTCGAGTTCGTTCCTGGTTTCGATGAAGTAAAGTGCGTGAATCTGGATGTCTAAGATATTTTGTAAATGCTCTGTTTCGAACTGCGATGGCTGTTGCTATTTCGGAACACCATCAAGGTACTGGTGTTCTTTTGGTGAAAGGTTTTGTTAGTGGAATAGTCGTAGAAGCTGCCCCGAAAAGTGTATTTGTAATGGAGTCGATGTTTTCGACGGGAGAAATGTTGGGGTTGTATTGAATATGTGAAAATTCCTGAATTGCCGTCCAATCGACCTTCTGGGCGCTAAATGATCACTCTTTGGTCGAAGCGCCCTTAAACTTAATTAACTAACTAACTAACCAACCGGCCTTCGAAATTTGCCAGCGGGGGATAAAGCTTGGTGTGGTATCCGTCGCAGTTGAAAATGTGGGTGTTAATTTGATGGGGTAGTGGTCGCTGTCATGAATGTCGGTGTCAATGGTCCAATCAAAATCATTGGCCAGGGTCGGAGAGCATATTGATAAATCAATAGCTGTTTCTGTATTATGTCCAAGGTGAAAAAGGTTGGTCCTCCGGTGTTAAGTAGTGCTAAATTATGCCGGTCTAAAATTTGTTCAATGATGTGGCCGCGAGTGTCTCCATGAGTACGTGCTTTATCCCGGTTGGACTATGTGCATTAAAGTATCCGAGTAATATGAAAGGGTTCTTGAAATGTGCTATAAGGTTGTATAATTGTGTCAAAAATGTGTGTTATCGGTGTGTGGTGGAATATAAATGGAACATACATCTATATTCCTACCATTCAAACGTAGAGTACAAGCTACTGCTTGTAAAGGTGCATTAAGTGCAATTCGTGTATGTGTAAAATCATTGTTGATGCAAAGTGTTAGTTCGCAGTCATATCAGTTGACGCCGGAGGAGACGGACGTGCCAGCTCCCGACACCTGGAGCCGAATTCGACGCACTACCACAGGGAGTTGAATTTGCCTTCTTGTTTTCTTACGTTTGTCTATTTTGATTGGCTTGGATTATCATCAAGTTATACTTTTGACTAAATTTCAGATTACTAATCTAGACAAAACTATTTAAACTTGGATGGTATATAGACCGGAGGTGTCATGGACGAAATTAAACAACAAATTCAGGAAGCAGTGAATGAAAAGATGAAAGAACTTCGAGAGGAAATGGAGGACATTAGAAAGGAAAACAGGATAGCAAACAACCAGCTAAAACAACTCATGGAGGAAAACAAAGATCTCAAAAAGCAAATTTCAGAATTGAACAATACAGTTGACAACATAGAACAATACACCAGAAAAGACTCACTCATTCTAGGTGGTGGTGGATTTCCATCAGCCCCAATAGACACCTTTGAAGCTCCAGAAAAAACCAGGGAGATTACCAAAAAAATAATTGAGGAGAAACTAGGTGTGAAACTCACTGGCAGCATATCTGCATGTCATCGTCTGCGCCAAAACAGGCGTGTACTGATCAAATTTCAGGATTTAGGTGATAGAAATGCAGTGTATGAAGCAAAATTCAACCAAGTAGGAGAACACAAAACAAAAATAACCATACATGAGAACCTCACTGCAAAACGTGCAAAACAAGTACAGGTGCTGGGTGAAATGTGGGAAAGGAAACAAATTTGCAACTATCATACCAAAAATGGCAACATCATGGCCAGAAAAACAAAAGAACAAAAGTATGTACACATACATCCAGACATGAGCAGGGATGAGATCATAGATGCAACTGACAAAGGACCATATAGAGCAGAAAGAACATGGAGCAACAACTCCAATCAACAAGCACGAGACAACACCCAAGCTGGACGAGTTGCTTTTCAGAGGTCTGACCTAGGGGAGTATGTTGTCAGGACAACCAGGAGTGGGAAGGCAGGCAGGGGGGAAAGGACTAGGGGACTGAAAGTAAACTCAGAACAGTATAAATGATATGCATGTGTACTTCAACTGAACATACTGTGTGAAAATGGCTGGACTATATACAAGATACCTTTATGAGACAATACTTACTCACTGGTATCATCATAATAATATAATCATCTTGATCATTTTAATAAATAGAGTGGTTCTGGTGTAAGGAGTGAAACATATAAAGAAACATGTGAACACCAGCATTCTTGATAGATGACTTTTTGACTCATATGCAATGACCAAACAAAGATGCCCCTGGCCTGCTCCCATTCATACTGCCAGTGCGCTATTGGTATGACATGGGAGTATGGTGAGTGAATGTGTGTGTGAATGGAGAATGAGCCACTTACCATGGCCTGCTTCAAAGAAGCATCTTAACTTGGTACACCAGGGGCATCATGCTCCTGAGCTCCTGAGCACTTGATAAATTATGGAGCAGCCTACCTAGAATGCATAGGCAAGCAAATGAATGAGGTGAGTGACATTCACCAGTGCAATATTAATGCACCACATACCTGTCAAGACTGGCTGGTGATACATTGTTGGAACATGTGAATCTCACTGACAGAGACACTCTTATTATTAATTTGGCTGATTCAATAATATTAGCTTGCATCCACCCACCTTCGCACCCATGCTTCGGCCTGGTACCTACCATGCAAGATAGACTGAACTGGTTTACTGTCTTGGTCCCAGCTGTTTCCCTAGATGCCATGCACACATTCCTGTCAGGTTCATGATAAAGGATGCCACCAACTGGTTTAGACATCTGAATTTAACTTGTCCAGCTAACTAGGTAAATACCTACCCACTTAGAAGTATCTCCCAAATGAAAATGATGTAAATTAAATAATTCCTATTTTTTCTCTGCACTCATCTTTTAGCATTTTGTGATGAATGGAGTGGTAGGCAGTACAAAATGTATATATACTTACCTACCTATATATGCAACCATAATTAAATTCCCACTGGTCCTGCCTGGGTACATACCTGTCTGCCTGGGTGGGTGCCAACCTACTTAGGTTTTCATTACATTGCAACTCACACTAGCAAAAAAAATCCCTCAGCTTGCTCATGTCAATAGTAGGCACTTACCTGGGTACCTGGCCTGCCTGCCTAGGTACCTACCTACCTACCTATCTCTTATTCACATTCTTCAATGACCAAATCAACTGAAATATCTAATGCATATTTGCCTAGATTAGGTAAGTAGCTACATAAGCATATCTGGATCGAGATGTTCACATGCACTGACTCATACCACACCTATTGCACACCCAGCACCTATTAAAGAAGAAGAAAAAAAACTGCACGTGAGTACGGCGTCCAGCGTAATAAGCCTGCCGTAAGACATTTATGAATGAAATAGAGAAAAAAAACTGTTTGGTAATCATTGTACTTGGTAACCAGTGACACTTATTAGGCTTAGAGGAGATATGTACTACATTTTCATTGAAATAAATTGAATAATTTCGTTTATGCAGCATACAATTATTTTTGAATGCACAGACGATTGTGTATTAAATATATCTATCTATGTTGTACTTCCGAACAGGTTTTGAATGAGGTATACATGGTTTCCTAATAACAAGTTTTTTTCCAAACACCTATTACATTACTTGACTATGGAACATGCACTTTGGCCTTATGGATAGTGAGTTGAATGATTTTGTAAAGCAAATCGCTGCTATCATTTCAACATTATTCTCCATTAATATTATCCATATTCTCCATAAATTGCTAGGCACCTCCGGTCTAGCCATGTAGTCGTCCAAGTCAGGTGAGGGAAGGCGAGCATATTGTTGTAACACATTTGTTGAACTACCTACCTTGTTACGTAGGCCCTACAACTAGGTTCTAACACCTACCTACCGTGGAAAATAAAATATTTAACCCATTCTTGAATATAATCTCAGATGACCTTGCCCTTACGTATTCTCATTTTGAACGCATTCGAGAGAATTGTAATTTCTATGATGTTCAAGATATCGGTAGACAAGTTGAAATTGGCCCTGACTTCAACTTAGAAAGAAGCATAGATATTCTCCATTTGAATGCAAGATCCATAGTAAATAAATTTGATGAGCTCAATATCTTCCTAAGCCAACTGAATCACAAATGGAGCTTTATATGTATTTCTGAAACCTGGCTATCAAAAGAAAATGAACATAAATTTAACTTAGATGATGAAGATTATGAGCTATTCTGCCAAAGCAGGGAACACAAAATTGGGGGAGGGTCTGCAATCTATTCCTTGAAATCTCTTAAAGCAAAACAGGTCTATCCATTTGATTTTGTTGCTGCTGAAGCTGAAGTAGTTTTTCTCCAAATAGAATTGAGTAATAAACAAACTATTTTGATATGCCAGATCTATCGTGCACCTGGTCATCATGCACAATTTTTGTCAGAATTTGAAGAGTGCTTAACAACAATAAGCCATCTGAACATGCCGACCTACATCATTGGAGATTTAAATGCTGATCTGTTATCAATTCCAAATGACCATTTTGCAGACTCATTTTTTATGTCTATGTGCTCTCATGGTTTTCTTCCTCTAATATCAAAGGCAACTCGTGTATGTGATTCATCATGCACATTAATTGATAATATTTTCTGTAATGATGTATCAAAAATACAACAGTCTGGCATCATTAAATCTGATTTCTCTGATCACTTCTCTATTTTTACAACATCAGAATTTACAGTTCAAAAACCAATCAATGCAAAAAGAACAAAAACTGCTTTTGACTTTCACAAAATGGACAACCTGAGGGATCATCTGACCAATGAACTTCAGGGAATTTTTGATGAAAATGATCCTGAAGAAGCATGCAGCAGCTTAATTAATGCATACAAAAGTGGGATTGATAAATTTACATATACTCAAGTCTTATCAAGAAAAACAACCTCCATAAAACCATGGATTTCACCTGCAATACGATGTTCAATCAATCAAAAGCAAATATTATTTAATCACAAACTTAAATATCAAACTGCTGAAAGCAAGAAAAAATATAACAAGTATAAAAATACACTGATTGCAATAATTAGAAAGGCAAAAATACTTTATTATGAGGCTGAATTTGACAAACATCAAAATAATCCAAAAGAGACATGGAAAATGCTTCACCAAATTCTGAGGCAGACTCCTTCCAAACATAATATCCCTGAAAAAATGAACACAGATACAGACATCACTCTAGAAAATGATGCAGCTATAGCTGAAGGATTCAATAAATATTTCACAGAAATTGCACCAAAATTGAGAGAACAAATTCCTCAAAACAACACCAATGCTTTAGAATACATACATACGTACCCAGATATATCAATGGCACTATTAACAGTAACAGAAAACAATTTAGATACAGTGATTACTTCTTTAAAAAATGTTGGGTCGGGAATTGATGGAATAAATTCTAGGATATTTAAACAATCATATAGGTCAATATTACCACACTTGACCCATGTCATTAACCTATGCCTGAATAGTGGGACTTTCCCCAAGCCATTAAAAATAGCTGTTGTCAAGCCCATCTACAAAAAAGGGGACCCAGCAACATTTTGTAACTACCGACCAATTAGTATTCTTCCATATATGTCAAAAATATTAGAAAAGATCATCTACAACCAACTCTTGGAACATTTCACACTACATAACATACTTTCTGATAAACAATTTGGTTTCAGAAAAGATATGTCCACATATATGCCTCTTCTCTTAATACAGAACTTGATCACCAAAGGGTTTGAAAATAATGAATATGTTGTCGGAATTTACCTTGATTTGAGGAAGGCATTTGATACTGTTGACAGGAAAATATTATGTGCAAAATTGGACAAATATGGAGTGAAGGGAAATGCAATTAAAATATTACAGTCATATCTATCAGGAAGAACTCAAGCTACCACAATCAATAACAGCACCTCTGCTTTCAGAAAGATTGAAATGGGTGTACCACAGGGCTCAATTCTAGGCCCCTTACTCTTTATAATATACATAAATGATCTTGTAAATTTGGATATAGAATGTCAGACATTTCTATATGCTGATGACACGGCTATATTTTTCAAAAGCACTGACCCTAAAGAGCTTCAAAACAAAATACAAAATTCATTGCCAAGAATTTCACAATGGCTACATTCAAATCTTTTGTCATTAAATGAAACAAAAACTGTATACCAGTTGTATAACAATCACAAAACGAATATTGATATTGAGATCAAATTTAATGGGATTGCTATTTTGCATCAAAATCCAGTGAAGTACCTTGGTGTATACATAGATGAAAATTTGAAATTTGCATCCCATATCAGCAGTGTCTCAAACATAATAAGTCGTAATATAGGAATGATATCAAAAACAAAATATATCCTAAGCAAAAATCACCTCTTAAAATTGTATAATGCATTAATTCTCCCATATATAAATTATTGCTGTTTTCTCTGGGGTACAAACTATGCTAATCAGACACACAAATTGTCCTTGCTTCAGAAAAGAATGATGCGCATTATTGAGGGTGTATTTCCCCCTCAGAGTGCAAACCCTATCTTCAAGAAATACAAAATTTTAAAAGTCCAAGACATAGCAAAACTTCAGATGTTACTTATTATGCAAAAATTTATTTATAATCAGCTGCCTCATTCTATTAGACCTCTTTTCACCGTATCTCTGAATACCCCATATTCCACTAGGTTACAAGACCACTTCCAACACTGCTATTCAAACAAAAATTATCGTCTCTTCACCATTGAATGTTTTGGACCTAAGCTTTGGAATATTATTATAGCAAAACATTTTCTGCGTACAGATATACCAAATTCTAAGACTGTTCTAAAAAATCACATAAAGACATACTTCTTGAACAAATACTAAATGACTCATGCACTCACTCTGTCTGTTGAATATCAGGGGAATGCACATATGTAGGTATGTATGTCTGTGTATGTGTGTGTGTGTGTGTGTGTGTGTGTGTGTGTGTGTGTGTGTGTGTGTGTGTGTGTGTGCGTGTGCGTGTGCGTGTGCGTGTGCGTGTGCGTGTGCGTGTGGGTGTGGGTGTGGGTGCGCATGTGCGTGTGCGTGTGCGTGCGTGCGCGTGCGCGTGCTTAACCATATATAGAAGCTGAAAAACACCCAACCATAGTTCCTCCCACATTCCACCCAGCAACAAGCTTATGCTTAGCTGGATGGAGTTGTGGGAGGAGCCTAAGTAAACAAATGCATTTCAAATTAGGAGTGCCTACTACCATCTCGTCACAAACCAGCTACTAACATTATAGTTTAGGCCTCAACTTCTCTTTGGGATGGATATAGGGCCAGTCATATGCCTCCTTTGGGTATGACTACTTTCAGCATTCTTTATTGCTAGTTTTATTGCTCTAACACTGGGTGCTTTTATGCTCGTTTATTTGTTTTCCATCTCTTAGCTGGGAGTGCCGCGACTTTACTGTTTATTTTATGGTGTTAACGTAAGGTACTTGCAGTCGTTGGGTAAGGGGAGGGGGCACTCCTGGTCACCTGATCTTGGGTGGCGGACGTAAAAAAAAAAAAAAAAAAAAAAAAAAAGTGCTGTGCCGCCACTGCGATGTGATCCACGGACCTTGTCGTGGCGATACAGGGCATAATTGAAAAGATTGAAGTTGTATGTATCATTAGGCAAAAACCATGTTTCTTGGGGTGCTATGAGAATAAGTGCGAGAATGCTGAAAACAAGCTTTCATTTCGGTCCATTCGGAGATCAAGCTGCGCCAATTCCATTGCAAAAGTGTAGACATTGGGAAGAAAAGTTTTAATGTTTGTCTGCACCTTTCGGTGCATGTCGGAGCCAGGAGTGCAATTCTGGCGGACATGTGGGTTGGGTGCGGACGGTGGCGGTGGATCCGCCCGAGCCGTTCGGTCGACCGGTGACCTTGGCAAGTTCACCGCGGCCGGCCACTGCCGCGGGGGATGCCCGCTGGCTTGGAGTCGGTCGCGTCACGTGGGCGCCGGCCGGCGCTGGACGCGCAGGGCTCGATCGGCGGCCCGCTGACGGGGACGTGAATTTCCTCCCGCAGCCGAATGACTGCGGGGCCTGTCACTCCTCCCTGGAGTTGTCCGCTTGTAGGGAGTGGTCTGTGTATTGGGAACCGGAGTTGTTTGTGTCGTGATGGTGATTGGTTTTAGGTTGGTGAGTGGTGCCAGGCCTGGTATAAGTTCTGTTTGTGTGGACGTGGAATTTGTTTTGACGCGAGGTGCAGAGGGAGCAATAGTGGCCGCCTGGGCGTAAGCTTTGGTGGTTGGGGAGGTGGCCTCGACGGTCCGCCGGGCCTGCGGGTAGGATACTCCGGTCGTGGCCTTGACGGCGCAAACCTCTTTTTCCCGTCGCCAGAATGGACAGAGATTGGAAGTGGTGAGGTGGTCGGATGTGTTGTAGTTGAGGCAGTTGGCAGGCTTTGAGCAAGTGGAATCAGGATGTGTTTGTTTTACTGCAATCAGGATTGCTGCAATCAGGATGCGACATGTTTTACTGCAATGGCCGAAGCGCTGGCAATTAAAACAGGGATTAGGAATAAATACACGGACTTGGTATCGGATGTAGCCGGCGAGGAGGTTCTTGGGAAGAGTGGTAGAGTTGAAGGTAAGGACAAGGAAGCTTGTATCTCGTTTCTGGCCCTCTTTAAAGGAGGTGATGCGGTGGACGTGGGTCACCCCCTCCGGCCTGAGCTCTGTCTGGATATCTGCTTCAGACATGAAGCGCAGCTCCGGCGCGAAGATGGTGCCCTTGGTGGAGTTGCGGTTTGAATGTAGGGTAATTGTGACGGATTTACCACAAAACGTGGTGGTACGGAGAAGGGCTTTGGTCTGGGCTCGGGTTTGGGTTTTAAAGACGAGGGTTCCGTTGGCAGGGGCTTCGATGTCAGGATTGGGTAAGGAGCAGATGGCGAGGAGGTGCTTGGTCGGCCAGAAAACGTTAATACGGCGGAAGAAAACGGATTCCTCGACAGGCTTGACAACTATGTAAGAGCCATCGAGCCATGTCGAGGTATGGTTCGATGAGTTCAGGTTGGAAGGGAGTGGTCTGGTTCGGGCATGGGTCAGCGCCGTGGAGGGTTATGGTCTGGTCCGGATCGCGAGGCGAGGTCGTGGTCTTGGGACGAGCAGGAGTCGGTGAGGCACAAAGGGTTTGTGTTTTGTGTCCAATTTTGAGTCCAATAATGTCGAATGCTCTGTTGTATTGATGATTTAATGCCCTCGAAATATGGTGGAATTTCTGTGATGTTTTGTATGAGTAGTGATGCTTTTGCTAATTTGTCGGCTTCTGGAGTTGGTGACCTTATGTTTGGAAAAAGAGGCTGTATTGGGTTTGCATAGGAATGCTTTCGTGGGTCATGTTGTTATCGTAGGAAAACGTGTTATATATACCGGTTCGTATCTTAGTATTGCAATTTTGAAAGCACGACTTCCATATGACAGGAAGATAACGGAAATGATTGCTATTAGGAGTAGGAACAGGGATGAATTTAATAAGAAGTGTTGCGTTGCCTTCCATTGATTTGCTAGATGCGTTAATCCATGTATTATGAGAAGATGCGTATAAATGTTACCGAAGGATGTTCCTCGTGAAATAAGTGAAAAAGCGACAAAGTAGACTGTGGAATTCCATGCAAAGGGATTATTTCTCGGAATTTCTCATGGCATTTCGAATGAATTTCTCGTGGTCTGCAGCGGCGTCGGTGGCACGGTTAAGCGAGCCGTGATATTACAGGGCTTGCCCCCCCCCCTTCCCGCCAGCACCACAACCGGATTTGGAACGCCAGGGCCTTGCTGGCATTTCTGAACGACGAGTCGGCCCGCGCCATTGGCTTCAAGTCCGCGACAAAGGTGGATGTGGTAAGGGCATTACGGTTCCAGGAGGACCTGTTTGCACGCGAGGGAACAACAAATGATACGATGATGCTGCATCGGATCGCACCATGGATGTGGGGATACTCTGATTGTGAGAGTGGTATAAAGCGGTAAAGGAGTAGTTTCGAAGTGACTATATCTGCAGTGTGGGTGGCACATGCACTTTTTCTCACTCGTTTAAAGGATACCTGCCATGCCTATGCACGTGATATGTTTTATCAGTGGGCTGAAAATTGCATACATGCGTATTCAATTAAATACAGTGGTCGCCATGAAGGTGCCCACAGCTACCGGTACTTGAGCAGTTTCGAAGTTGTTGATTGGAAAAGTCTGAGTAGATAGCATAGCACATTTCAGTCACTTCTGGTATTCTCTAATGTCTTAACACGCGCACTGGAGGGGGGGCGAAATCCGCCCACCACTCTGGTTTTTCGTACATAATTCCAGTTTGTACCAGTCGATATACGCCATTTTTTGCGTACCTGCTTAGAAATGATCGGCGCGTCGTTTAAAGTACGAAATATGGAAATGGGCCGAACATTTTTCGTGTTAGGGGCCGTTAGATTTTGTTTACAAATTCGTTGCGCCAGACCACAAAAATCGGCGCTGATGGGCTTAAACATAGACATAACAGATCAGTGCAACTATGAGCCACACGGGCCCTTTTTGGTTGCACTTTGGACACTGAACCAGTTGCCCACCAAATCTGTCGATCAAACCTCCCTGGAATACAGAAAAACAAGCCCCCCATTCTTATAATGATTGTCTATGCCGTTTTTAAAGATGTTCAGTGTGTCGCTACTGACAATGGTTCCTGGCAGCTGGTTCCAGTGTTCTACTACCCTGTTGGCGAAGAAAGACTGTCTTAACCTTGTCCTGCTGTGATTAACTTTAATTTTGAATTGATGACCTCTAATTGCATCATTTCTGTTGAATTCAAACATTTCCCTGAGATATCCCCGTTCCTGACCATGAACAAATTTAAAAGCCTCGATGAGATCTCCTCTCAGCCTTCTATATCTAAGTGAAAACATATTCAAATCCCGTATATCCGCAAAAGGAAAGTGTTCTTGGCAACACTAGCGACTTGTTTGATGTATATTGATATGCTATATAGCTTCAAGGTCATGTTAGGTCACCGAGGTCAAGTCAGGTCAAGTTCATGACAGGTTAATGGAACAAAAACTTGGTCAACTGGAATGTTGTTATAAATTCACGACTGTTTGTCATTGTGTACCTAAGCGTTTCCATACTTTATTCATGTACTTCACTCCTTTCTTCGCGAAGCCGATTGCGCCGAGCTGCCCGACGGAGCAGTCGGGCGGGCGGCCCGGTTCCGGTAACTGGAACAGGTAACGGACCTGATAAAGTGCTGCTACATAGGTGATCTGAGGTTAAATGTCGGGTCTAGCATCTGCATTGCATCATTAGTAATGTCAAAAACATCATTGATGCCCATTTTGGAGCATTTAACCACAATCGCAGCGATCCATAGCAATGACAAGCCAAGCCACGCAAAACAAGACAATTTTGACAAATGTGACCTCATTTGACCTTGAAGATATTGACTTAAGGTCATGAAATTTGTGCACAATAGAGTTCACTACCGTATTCATCCACCTTGAGAATTTCGTTCCTCCAGCTTTAATAGGAGCCGAGATCTTAGGGGGCGGTATCCGCCCCCCCCCCTCCAGTGCGCGTAATTTTCAGAGGCCCTCCAGGGCGCGTGTTAACTGAGCAAGGTTTGATTTTGGAACCTATACTCTGTCTTGTCCCATTATTCAGTATAGATAATTGCGTCGTCAACCAGCGTTCAACTATCTTATAGTCATCAAACTGAAAACGTGAATATTATTATGCAATTGTACTAACATAGGCGTAGGAACAGAGGGGTGGGGACAGGGGGGAGGGACAGGGGGGTGCATGGCCCACCCACCTTTCAAAGTGTGGTGGGGGGAGAGGGGGCAACAATGGTAGCTGGCCCTCCCACTTTTGCGACATCTAAATTTCCTAAAATGCAGCATTCACACATTTGAATATGTGAAAAACTCCCTGCAATCCATAACTAAGTAAAAGCTTTACATATCACATCGTAGCACTTCATTTCTTAAGTCATGTACACTTGGACATGACCCCACAACAACGCAACTAACTCAGGAGTTGATGTAATACAATTGATATATGGATATTCACACCTTATATTATGTTATGAAAGGAATAAAGAGCAGATAATGTGCCAGCCGGTACCAAAATATATTTATACTAGAGTTTCACTGTGGTTCTTTGACTCTTCACATATTTAACATCGATTTAATTAATATTGCCTAGAGTAGAAAATTGTAAAGGCTGAGGGCAGTAACGTAACACAATCAAGGCAGGACATACAATTTGCAAGTGCAATTTCCTTGCCTTGATATTACAGAGTTATGTATTATATAAGGCCTTGGTCCTAGCTGCCATACACTTCAACATTTACAAGCATTTTGATTATAGAAGGATACAAATTACTACCACGATACAACCATTGCGTGATTGTAGTATGGAATAGAATGTAAAAATTTCCACATTTCAATGGATTTTCACAGTTTGGCACAGCACACAGATATCCAACCTTTTGATTCAGATGCCTGGGTATCATCGGTGCTGGCATCCAATATAGCAAAATAATTACTTCCATGATTTATTATGGTAGCATAGATACAATAATGAAGTCCACACACTATTATATGAATTTCGAGTCCGAGAACGCCTCTCGGAATCTTAGAATCCCCAGAGAGGATTAGGCGCTCGTGATGCGACCTGGCAAGGTCACATGAGGAGTGATGTGAAGAGTGATGATGTGACGATTAACGAGTGATGCTTGTCATGTGACCTGAGAAGGCACATGACGAGCATGGTAACTGATCCGAGTGGATCTTAAGCTGGGTAACTGCGTAGTGGCATTGACAGCACGTTAAACATTTAATTAAAATTATGTCGTTCAACGGGAATGGTTCGGTAAAATGGTGAACTCATAGAATATGTAACAATATCTGCTAAGTATAGACTCTGATCCCATAATCTATTCAATGAAGACATTTGGATTAAGAGCATTATGTAGAGTAGTTCTTCTCGTAGGCCAGTGATGTCGTCTAGAGGGACCGCGCCGCGGTAACCAGTTCCAAAATTCCGCGTTGACTTTGCACTATGTTTGTGCAATTAAAAGAAACGGGCGTGATAGTTCGACAAGCTCGAGCAAACGTACGAATACAGAGTTCAATGTAGAGTTTTTAAGAAGGTCAAACCGCTTAGCCGAAATGATAAGAGCCGACAGACATTTAGACACGCAACTGCCGGGGCGACCGACCGCGACCCGGGGTGGAAGAGCGTTCAAACCGTTCCAGTAAGCTGTTTGCTGGCCGTGGCGACGTTGTGCTTAGCTGAACGGCTGTAGGGTACTCCCCGCAATTCACCAGAGACCACCATGGCAGTACACAAAGGCGGCTGTGCACAAAGAAAAACTCAGCGTAAAGGGCTTAGTTCGCGGGAAGTTTGCAGATCACTGACGGTGATTAAGCATCCACATGCGCATTGGTGCCACAACCGGAGCAGAGCCATCAGATATCAGCACATTCTTCATGTGCTTTCTTTTGCCCATTGCCAAACCACAGTCATTTCACTATACATCTCGCCGTCAGTTGAAACCCCCACACCACAGAAGCTGAGCGACTTGCTGCTTCAGGCCCCTCCACCAGTTCTCATTATGTGATACTTTAATGCTAAACACACCTCCTGTGGAAGCGACCAGACTGACGCTAGAGGACGAGAAATTCACCAGTTTATTTCGGACCACAACCTAGTACTTCTTAACACCGGGGCCGCCACCCGCTACAACCCGACCTTAGGAGGATCGGACAGTTGCATTGACTTAACGTGCTGCTCCCAACGACTTAGCTCACTTTTTGACTGGTCAGTTTCAGACGTTCCAGGGCTGAGCCAGGGCTCAAAAAAGCCTTTCGGTGGTCGCCGACGAGATACAATTCTGGGAAATTGGTCGCCAACCAGGTACGGGTCCAATGGGGTGGGGTGGGGGTTATTTGGGCTTACGGGCGCATCGACTGTGTTGGTCATACAGCGCTGGGGGGGTGAAAGGGGCGGTTGTCCCTCGGGATTGGTTAACATGACATTTTCGAAACATGATTTTTCATGATTACCCACTTTTGCAGATCTGACGGCCTTCCATGCTTACTTCGATTGTTTCATCAGAAATAGATGCCGCTTGGCGCCCTGAGTAAATTTTTGCGCACCAAAAGGAGTGTCGCCCTTCCCATAGGAACTCCTGAATGTCGCTCGGAGAGCAAAGTCCCTCGGAGACAGTGGAGGATTAACAAGATTCCCTCGAAGATAGCGAAGAATGACACAATCCGGAGTTCGGCACATAAAGGTGAAAAATCCCAAGCGATCTTCGGCAACTGGACATCAATTACTCGCAATCTTCTACTGTGTATATAATATATTACACTTCTAGTCCAGATGAATATTTATCATTCCCATTAGCTGTCATCTTGCATCACATACAAAACAACGAAAACAATTTAATTACTAATAGGTACAGTAGTTCTACACTTGGACGGTGGTGACAGAACTAGTAGGCTTTTCCTTTAATATCTTATTAAGCACATTTTTCAGCTGGATATACTTTGCGGAAGAAACATGAAAATACGCTGATATGGATGGAATCTGGTCTATATGAATTTCAGTGGTGCACTTCTAAATAGCGTCTTATCAAAAAATAATTTTCTAGACAATGCAAAATTGGGCATAACTAAGATAACATTTCACACCATTGCCGATCAGTTTTAACCGCGGCAGTGGCGGCCTAACAGCCGCGGCATCGGCAACCTCATAGCCATCACAGTGACCGCCTCACGGGTGCGGCAGCGGCCGCCTCACAGCCATGACCATGTGCGTCTCACAGTCGCAGCAGTGGCCGCCTCATAGCCGTGGCAGTGGCCGCCTCACAGTTGCGGCAGCGGCTTCCTCACAGCCCTGACAACGGCCACCTCACAGCCAGAGCAGCGGCCACCTTACAGTCATGACTGTGGCCGCCTCACAGTCATGACAGCGGCCGCCCCACAGGTGCGAAAGTGGCCGCCTGACAGTCATGACAGCAGCCGCCTCACAGGTGCGGCAGTGTCCGCCTCACAGCCATGGCAGCGGTCGTCTCACAGGTGTGGTAAGTGACCGCCTCACAGTCGTGGCAGTGGCCGCCTCACAGCCATGACAGCCATCGTCTCACAGCCGTGGCAGTGGCCGCCTCACAAACATAATAACGGCCACTTCACAGCCGTAGCAGTGGCCACCTCACAGCCGTGGCAGTAGTCGCCTCACAGGTGCGGCAGCGGACGCCTCGAATAGTCATCACAAGTATCACAAGTAGTTGCTACCACTTTGCCACATCTCTACAGACGTAAGATGTGCTAAACTCTAAAGGTGCCTCGACGACTTGTAGCGGGAAATCACAGTTCATTCCATCGCCCCCCCCCTCCCCAATGCTCGCAAGTATAAAGTTGTTCAATTATTCAAGCAAGGGTTTCTTTGCAGCACTCTTTCTGTGACACAGTCTGCGTGCCACGTCAGGGGCGTTCCGCCGAACGATCAACTGATGTGAGACGTTTTGGTGGTCAGCACGCGATGTGTGCCAAACAGATGTAGATAAGCCACAGATGTACCACCAGTGCCGAGACTTGCACTGCGAGCACGGCAGTTTCTTCAGGACGTGGTAAGCGGCGTGGACGGACTCTGGCGGCAAGGTGTTGGAAATCAACCCGCTAATATGCAGGCGAGACGCAGCCGCCAGTACAGCGCCGACGACACTCTCGGTCGGCGAAGCCTGGATAGCGCGCAGGGCACTGACTATGCGCATGTTGTCTATCTTGTACAACTTCTTGTTGCTGTCCTTGAAGCAGCCACGCGAATCCATGCTCTTAGTTCGGCTCTTGCAGTGCGGAGCCAGGATCGACGTAAAGGCCGATATCCCGCTTACCTTGATGAAAGAAATAGGTTCACACGAAACGCAATGCATGCAGGGAATATAATAATAGGTGATAATGGGGTTAACTGAGCGAATAATGCTAATAATGTTAACTCAACACGAATAATGCTAATTTGAATTAAAATGTTTGGCTGGCCATAATATATCAATATACTGCACCCACAAACCAAATCTTGCACCCTGGCATCACCCCACTCAGTTGAGCATAGAAGAATATGCGATCGATAGTAATCAGCAAGGGTGGGGGTACATACTACATATACAGCCAGATCAGTGACTGCCGGGGTTGGGAAAATTGGCTAATCCTGGATTTGGTGCATCCCGAGCATCATCCCCTTGAGGAAATCTTCTTCATTTTTCTCACCTGTAGGTCAATAATGTTTCTTGACAATGAACTGCTCTGTGATGTGCTCAAGATTTACTGGAAAGTACAAGCCGAGATTCTGATGCCATAAGCTGGAATAAAAATATCCTCTCCATATTCAATTACACCCAAACATTTTATCTCCACATCCAGGATTGCAAAGCACAAATCCAGCCTGCTGACTGCTGACATGTACTCTGTCCAACCAGGGTTGAAAGAATGTTCCTGTACTGGATGCTTGTCATCCAGAAAATTATCGTCCATGGGGAATTATCTGAAATATATGGGATTATAATATATGGGACCTTTTCACCAAAAGATTGAGATGTTTGCAAATGACTGCAAACTTCTTCCTGTTTGATTGACATGCCCAAGCTAACTGGAAAATACAGAAAGGAGTTAGTGGTTCAGAAAGACAAAATTACAATTTTTGAATGGAATGTTAAACATTTGCTCTCGAAATGCAACATTAAATAACAAATTCAACCATGTCCAACCCTCCTTGCTTTGAAACTGAAGAATTCTATCAGAATTTTGACATACAGCACCAAACTTACATCACATGCACATAAATGCTAGAGCTCATGACAGCTATATTGAAGGGAAATGTATTTAACCAAACTTTACTGGTTTTAAGTTGTTGCCCATGTTGAAGCAACTTGAGAATACATATTACTCTAGACATATCTAGCATAGTTCCAGAAAAAAATGAAATACTGGTATATATCCAGGGATACTTGGCAAAAATTATGCTTCAACGAAGCATTTCTTTCAAGCATAACTCAACACATCTGTACTTGTGCCATGATTATACAGTGCACCAGAATTCTAGCACAATTACTTCAGTTTGAAGTCCAGTATAACATGCATGCATTCTTTTCACACTGGATTTGGATGCTGGAGTCCCATATCCTAGCCATATCCTGGCCAGAGTGGAAAAATACCACCTATTCTAGATATATACTATTCAAGATATCTGGATAAGTAACTTGGGCAAAAATATGCCTGAACAAAGCATATTTTTCAAGCCAAACTTTACACATCTGTGCATGTCCTGGAATGATTGTACAGTGCACCAAAATTCTGGTACAATTACTTTATTTGAAATCCAGCATAATATGCATGTATTCTTTTCACACTGGATTTGGATGCTGAAGACCCATATCCTGGCCAGAGTGGAAAAATACCATCTATCCTAGATATATCATATTCAAAGTGTCTGGATGATACCTATGCAAAGAAAAGTACCATCATTGTGCTGTGATCTGTGTGCATATTAGAGTTGCTGTTTTTTTCTTTGAAAAAGAATTGGAAATGGCACAGCAAATTCTGGCATGGCAAGGTGGATGGCAAAAAAAATCAAAGTAAGCAGACCAAATCAGCACCAGCTCTACATTCCAATGCTCTTCCATATAGGTATCTTTATCTAAACCTTCTCCACTTGCCATCTTAGGAGCTTCAGTAATTTGTAGTTTAGACTGTATACAAGACATGCTAATCAGCAATCACATGCTTTTCCTCTGTAAAGCAAAGGTGTTATCATAGGATATCTTATGCTAGGATTTCTAATTTAATGAAATACAAAATGTAAAAGTTAATTTTGTCCCCAAATAGGTGCCAACTTATCATTTTAGGTAATTTTGAATTATTGGACCTTCCAATTCCAACAGTTTATGAACATGGCTAACATGATGTGACCGCTCATTTCCTCTGCAATGCTTACTTTTCAGTTGGCAGGTAGAAGAGCACTAAAAAGGTGGCCTTCAATTGGGTAATATAGCATACAAATAATGTTCAAAAGCAGAAGAAATAGCATAACCTAACCAAGCTACCATGAGAAAATAAATATAAAAAATAGAAAGATTTCATACTTATTTCTCAAGATTCATCAAATGAAAAGCCTAACCTATCCTAGCCCAACCTGCTTTTGAAGGAAAAATCAACCTTGTTTTTTAAAGAAGAAAATTGTTATCAATAAAAACACCTAAACTAACCTCATGTAACCAAACCTAACAATATTATTTGCTTCATGGCAATCAAATGTGTGTCAAACTTGTCCTGTGAATATCTAAAAGCACATAATACCCAAAATTTTACACTAGATGATTTTTTAACTTGCAGAAGGACATGACACTTCAGGACAATATTAGGTAACTCTGCACCTTAAGGTAATTTTTGAATTCTTGGAATTTCTTTTTGCAATGCAATTTCTATGAATGTAGTCAACATGATGTGACCACTCATTTCCTGTGCATATGCATACTTTTCAGTTAGTAGGCAAAATAACACCAACAAATGGGCTTGGAGTTGGGTAATATAGCATAAAAATTAGGTGGTGTGTAAAGAACATGCGACACTTCATCGGAGATCGTCGAGAAAATAAACATCTCCTCAGTCAGCATGCTCTACATCGCGTATTCGACCCGCGACGAGCCCGACGATTGGCGCAGTTGGTTAGGGTGTCCGCCTTCCGTACGGATGGTGGTGGGTTCAAATCTCGGCCCCGTCACGCTTTTTACCCGATCACACAGTCGTTAGAGGCCAGGGCCGTTGGTTAATGTTGCACTTTAGATTACTTTACACTATCATATGAGTTGCATATTGCATATTGCACATATTGCATTGCATGCACTGTCATATGAGGCATTCAATTTTTGGTATCTTCAAACCAAAATAGTCATATACCTACCTCCCAGCGAGGGTTTGTGATCCTATGAAACATTGCATCCATATCCATTTAAAGTTGTTTATTTCAACAGCCCGGTTCCGTACGTACCACATTCAGTTACATTTCGAGTGCAAGCAACGCTACCGTAGGAAGTGCAGAAGATCCCCGGTCAACATGCCTCTCACATAACGTTCACCGGTGGGGGTTCGGCCACCTAAGATCTTGAACTAGAAGCACAAAATTTGGAGGAATTACAGCTGTAGTGAACTCGCTGCAGTATACATTTCATGACCCCTGATCAATGTCTTCAGGGTCAAATGAGGTCACAATCGGCCTCCACTCCACCCCAGCCGGGACCGCCCGTACGTACAGGAGTATGCACGTTCCACTGCCGGTTGTAGAGACCGTGCATACGTACGCTCGCTGTATACGCTGGTACAGACCGTGCGTGCTGTCGTTACGTCGGTAGTACGGACCCATCGTGCGATCGTTACGTCCAGCGTAAAAATTATGCGCAACAGAAATTAACAAATGCAACATAACATAACCTAACCTAGCCTAGCCTAACCTTCCATGTAAGAAAATACATTCCTTGTAAAAATAAAATTCATTTTTTCTGAAACATTTTCAAATAAAAAAAACTAACATAGCCTACCCTAGCTCAATCTGTTTTTGAAGAAAGACTTTTGTGTTGAAAAGGGTTAAAACAGGAGTGTTTTTAACTTAAAAGAAAAGCTTAACCCAACCAGTCCTTGCCTTATTGTTTGCTTCATGGAGGCAAAATGTGTGCAAAACTTTCCTCATGCATGCCTTAAACTGCAATTATACCCAATATTGTGAGCTCATATTTCTGAACATGCTTAAGACAATGGGACCATTCATTCCTGCTCAAAATGGAATCAAATTATGTGATGCTTTCTTTTTTTTGCAGAAAATGTTTGATTTTTCCTTTTTCTGAAGATGGAGTGTTCGACTCTGATATATTTATTTCAAGAAAGAAAAAGACCAGGTTAGAATGAAAGGCTTGACATACCACATGGGATGAAGTGTAAAATCACCTAGCTGCAGCAGTTATGTTAGATTAGGATTTAATTGACATATTGCGTTCTTCTTCATTATATATTTCCCCAACTACATATCAATATGTTGATATTATCTTTGTTACCTACTGAAAAGTATGCATGCACTTGTGCTGGTAATAGGTAAATGGTTAGGTAGGCAACATGCTACATCATCTTAATCCCATTATGAAACATGTTCTTATAATACTTTTGTCTTAAAATGCCATATCCAAAGTAAAACAACAAGCTTACCAATGCTTACACTCTGGGCACTGCTACCCATGATCATATCCTTGTACCTAGGAAGGTACCCTGGTACCTAGGTAGGTTCCTACCTAGGTACCTAAGTAGGTAGGAGCATCAATATACCTTTCTGTATTATCCTGATCCAATTTGACCTCTGACCTCCAGGAGCAAACTGACTCCCTGTAAGTATCTTGAATGGTTGGATGAAGTCCACGCCTGGATATCTAACTAGGTACCTACCTCAGCAATGTCAATATGAATCAAGGCAGTCAAGCAATCAATTCACGAAAACGCGACATTAATTCACCATCAAGATTAGGTACAAGTACCGTAAACAACCGATTTTCGAATGAACGACTGAACAAGCCACCAAGAGTTGCCTGATTTCCAATTCCTCATTTACAACTAGATTCCTAGGCGACGACCACATTGGTCGGCGGGTCGGCGTTCCGTCGGCACTTTTGGCGACCACGGTATGCCATTGGTTTAGCATTGTGGTTGTCAGAAAAGCGTCGTCCTGTGCCGACGGGAGGTTCTAGTACAAATATGGTAGGTCGGAGGGATGGGACATTTGGTAGCATTAGTGGTACGCTCCTAGTATACTTTTGATCTGAAAAAGATCATTGCTGCTAAATGAAAATATCTGATACTTCGAGTAATTCTATCATTTATGGTTCAAATGTTGACGGACATATCAAAGCAAACTTCTGGTTTTGGTCGCCACTGCGGCCTGGTGAGTCTGCACCTGGTCGCCGACGCTATCGCCAGGACGGTGCTATTTTTGAGCCCTGGGGACCTGTGACATATGACCTGTGACATATGACCTGTGACATATGACCTGTGACATATGACCTGTGACATATGACCTGTGACATATGACCTGTGACATATGACCTGTGACATATGACCTGTGACATATGACCTGTGACATACGACCTGTGACATATGACCTGTGACATATGACCTGTGACATATGACCTGTGACATATGACCTGTGACATATGACCTGTGACATATGACCTGTGACATATGACCTGTGACATACGACCTGTGACATATGACCTGTGACATATGACCTGTGACATACGCCTGTGACATATGACCTGTGACATATGACCTGTGACATACGCCTGTGACATATGACCTGTGACATACGCCTGTGACATATGACCTGTGACATATGACCTGTGACATATGACCTGTGACATATGACCTGTGACATATGACCTGTGACATATGACCTGTGACATATGACCTGTGACATATGACCTGTGACATATGACCTGTGACATATGACCTGTGACATACGCCTGTGACATATGACCTGTGACAT